>JABFPJ010001411.1:0-25832 GCA_022817425.1 Gryon sp. ZL-2020 | reverse complement strand
CTCCTTGTTCACCTGACTTAACACCTCCTGACTTTTTTTTGTGGGGCATGCTTAAAGATTGAGTGTATGAGCGACGGCCAACAACAAGAGATGATATGAAACAACGTATCCGAACAGCTTGTGCAGCTATACCTCGTGATGTGTTGCTGCAAACTGTTGATAACTTTTACAGAAGATTAAACTTATGTATCCAAGCTAGAGGGGCTAACTTCGAACAATATCTTCGTGGCTAATTTGGAAGTCGTAGTGCAAATTTGATAAGAAAAGAAACATTTAAAAAGCTCCCTGATTCGTGAGAGGCAAGGGGACTCACGTTAATTAAGCACCCCAAAGGGGACAGAAAGCTACTACGTCCATGTCGTTGTTTCTGGGTAACGCTAAAAGTAGTTTTTTAATTTAAGTATCACTCTTATCTACTCTTATTTTTTAGATATTAGGTGTGTTTTAAAAGAGATCCCTAATCTTGCAATTTTTTCACATTTCTTATTTTTTCGATTGCAGCGTCATCTATCAACCAAAATGACTTACATCGTAGGTCAAATCAATGTAATTTTTTCTGGGGAATCTGAATCTGCGATAAAAAATGGGTTCCTATTTAAGATCTTTATGCCCCACCTGCCACCCCCTAGGGGGTGGAGCGTTAAAGGTCGAGTTTGATATCATTGGATGTCCCCCGTCGAGACGAACAACTTTTATTACAACTTTTTTTTGATCCGATGCGTGATTTTCGAAATATTTTCACTTATATTCTCATTTGGTCCACCTTGTATATAAAATTAATGCTAACAATTTTTTAACAACTCCGCCATCAATATAGTGCATACGATGGATGGCTATACCTGCAATAAAATGTGGTATATAAATTTATAAGGCAGGACGACGCTTTACTCCATTAAAAGGCAAATCTGGAGTTGCTTTGTAATCATCTTCTTTACATTGTGCTGATAATTGCAAAATTTAATTATATGTATAAGGATAAACATGCACAGTGCATGTCGCACTTGATTCTATTGTTTCACCCTTACATACACAAGATGGGTAAACATGATAACCGTTAATTGATCAAAGTTTTAGTTGAATTTGGCACCTCGATTATATGTGCCTGACAATATTATTTTTTGGATAGTTAAATAAGTATATTTAAGAATTTTCATTTTTATTCCTCGGAAAAATTTCTCCAGCTGTGGCTAAAATTTATACAAAATATGGTTAATATGTGGCTTTTATCTCTATTGAATAAATAGATGGTGCAGGAATTGTAAATAATAAAGTGAATCTATTTTATTAATTACATATTACTTTATTTTATATTCTTGACTGTTTGGCGTACAAAACATGAATGAATGTGAATTTTGAGTCTTTTCTCTAGTGCGCGCGTACCGCCAAGCAAGGTAGTTTGGGTGACGTCACATGACTTTGTGTATGTACATATGTGTGTATAAATGTATATGTATGTTTATGTGTACTGTCACATACTTAACAATCTCCATACCGAATAGCAACAAGTATTGTATTTTTCTTTTTTTTCTACGGTCAAGAGGCAGTTCATATTTGATAGATGCGCGGGCCACAAAATCATTTTTGAGGACTTAAATACAGGTATATGGTCAGAATACGAGCTAAAACATATTTTATCGACGCAGAAGTCTCAATTAAGGATTTTCGTGCAATCCACGTCTGGCATACATTGGTTGTATTTGACTAATTATAGGTAATTCTGTAAAATATGGATTAATTTTCTTCGGGCATGTTAGACATGTTTAATTAATGGAGTGTAATCGTCGATAGCAAGTATAACAGTAATGTTTTATAATATTGTTTCTATCACCAATACCAAAAATGTTTTTGTAATTTTAAAACGATATTTTCAAATAAATGTTTCCTCAAACAATGTGATTTAAGACATCTGATCTCTCTAAACAATACATATTTAAAATATGATGTAAAACTAGTGGTAAAACTAGCAAAATTCTTTGGTCGACAGTTATTTGGGCACCTTGACACAAGGATACACTAGTTTATTTCCTAATTTTCGTCTTCATTTTTATTTTTGCATTCAGGGTATCAGGGAGAAACGGCATCACCGGATAAGTATGTTAAATTTGCCCTATTGTAAAAAAATGTCTAGATTTAGATGTTTGAAGGAGCATATTTTGAAACTCTTTTTTCCACATTTTTAAAATTTTCCTATGGGTATTTTTTATTTTATTTTTAAAAACGTGATTTTTCAAAAAAATTTTTTTTCATTATACAAAAAATGAAATGTAAAGAATCCGAAAATCTCACTAAAATTGAAAATTTTACAAATTTTCAAACAATGAAATGTTTGAAAACTTCACAAATAACCAAGAAATTGAAAGTTTTTGGAATTGAAAAATAAAAATTCCAATAATTTTGAACATTGTAAGTATTTAAAAGAATCGAATGAATTGTAATAATGAAGAGAAATCGAAACAATCACATCGCAAAACAATAAAAACACTAAAATTTGGCTTTTAAATCCTTGATAAACTATTAATAATAATGATAATTATAATAGTTATAATATTTACAAGACTTGTTTTATTAAACCGCTCTCATTCTCTCGACAGAGACGAACTCGCTTTAAGAAATTGCAAATGATGCGAAAAGGTTTTTCGCAACATTTGCGGGGTGACAGTCTACGCGGTTGCAACTACCCGAGCTTGCAAATCTTTAGCGTCATGGATTGGGGAATTGTGGACATTTTCTTTAATTTACCCCCACAAAAAGAAGTCCAACGGATATAAATCAGGTGAACGAGGAGGCCACGATATTCCAGATCCACTACCAATCCATCAGTTTGGATAGTTCTGATCCGAAACTTGGCGGACGGGTGCATAGTAATGAATCGGCGCACCATCCAACTGCATCCACATATTCTGGCGAATTTTCAGAGAAACATCTTGGAGGAGAACTGGGTTGTGGTCTCGCAAGAACTCACAAAAATCCTAGCGCCATTTATTGTTGCTGGGATTTCTATGGGACCAATTAATTTGTCGTCAATAATATCAGTCCAATAATTTACAGTCCAGCAATGCTTTAATAGAAAACAATTTTACATTATTGTATGGAATTAACGACTCTTAGTTGGGCAGATCTCAAACAAAGCAAAAAAATGTGACTTTTCAAAACAACTTTAATTTAAATGTTAAAAAAACATTGAAAATATTTGACTTGGTTTTACAGTCAAGTACGGACTATTCTGAAATTTTAGATAATTTTAAATTAACATGCTGACACGCAAAACATATATTTTTTTCAGATTTTTTTATTAGGTGAACGATATAGTAAAAAATTAAAAATAGACTTTTGACCATAAGATTTTGATTTTCCCATCATTTGATAATAATAAAAAATAGTTTTTATTATTATCAAAATAATAAAACATATTCATTTAATTAAAATTAAATATTTATAATTAAAAATGTTCTATCATTATGTATATGTTGTTTTTCAAATGGTTTTTCTGGATTATTACGTTCTATTCTACATCTTTAAAAAATAAGTGCATCAGATATGGGTTGAACAAATCTAAATACCTATTATCTTCACAAAAATTAATCCTATTTCTCTCTTCCTCTTCATCAATATGCTCATCATGTCTATTTGAAAGGTCATTTTGTTCGTTTTTTTTACGCTGATTACGAATCTGCAAAAAACAATTGGCGGTCGATTAACCCTTCTTAGATATTCGCGAAAAAAGGATTAATGTTATAATATACACAATGTAGGGTTAATGTTATAATAAATACATTGTTAACCAATTTTACTAAAATGATTTGCGAGACATACTCGATAGTCATTTTTCTGAGAATTTTCGTCATTATCTCGAGAGCCGGCGAAACTCATTTTAAAGATTATTTCACTTACACTGCCTACGTGTTCTACTTCAATACTAGATATTTTGGATAATTGAACAAAGGATCATAATAGGATATCAAATTTAAATTGTAATAAAATAAACTTACCTTTAAGAAATAGTAGAACTGCCCCTTACGAAGTACACTTTAGGAATACTACACATATTCCCAAGAAAAGTTCACATCCACATTCATAAGATGTACATTTAATTATTAATATAAACTCGTGACATGAGGAAACGGATCAATCTAATGTCAATATGTCCGAAGAAGAAAATACACAAGAGTATACATTTTTAAATTGTCATTTCTAAATCATCTTATTTTTCCTTAAACGAAATGCTTTTAATTTAAAGGAACTCTATATATAAATTATAATCTACAATATAATAATATATATATTATTTTTCAGAATACTTATATTTAAATAGAAGTACAATCTTATTTACAGTAACTGCACGAGTTTTTAAAGGCAATATCAAATTATTAAATGCAATTATAAGAGCATATGCTCAACAAGAAAGGAAAACAAAGCTACAGTAAAAGTATTAACTTCGGTAATTTTTTTATTCATTTTGTTTTTATTTGATTTAAATCAAGAGAAATATATTTTTTAATAGTATATACAATTTAAATGAAAGTTCAAGAGTACTATTTGATTTCTTTCATATAGAAGCAAGAGAATATAAAGAAGTACAAGATGTGACTTGAAATTTGATATTTGTTATACATATTTATTCACTTTTCAAAAAGAAATTCAGTTAGTCATATTTAATTAGTGATATTCAGAACGTGTCTAGATCTGAAATTATTTTGTCAGAAAAACACTCTGTAAAAAATTTAATGCCTAATTTTTTTATTAAATTAAATTATATTAAATTATTTTTTAATAATAACAGAAAAATACAGCATTTATTTCAATATGTTTTTTTTCAATAGAATAATGAAAATAGCAATACATTTTATCAACTAAAAAATAAGCTTTTAATTTTAAGTGGAGTGTGCTACTAAAAGTCGAGCCACAACTTGCAAATTTTAGGAAAATGACGTTTAGAAAAAATTGTTCGTATAGTCGAAATGTCTAATGTTGTGTAATTCTCCTTCCCCCGTATACGTAGGAAGCGTGAGAACAGGTTTTTTTGCGTTTTTTTATTTCTTGTTTTTGTCACATTAAATTAATTAGTGAAATGATAAAATCAAATTTTTTATATCTGATCTTATACCATTTTGCAATGAAAATGTTCAAAAATATGACTTAATCTAGTTTTTATTCATTCGAAAAACAGACATATCTTGTGCCTATCAGATCTACAGGTCTTAAATTCAAAGAATTGTATTGCATTCGACACATACGCTGAAGCATGTAGAACCTGATTATTTCAGTATTAAAAGAGGTCTTAAATTTCGACTCGGGGAGTGTTTCAAATTGATACATTAAAATGATAATATATAATAGCATAATAACAGTATTAATGTATCCGCCCAGGCCCAGCTGAGGCCAGCTTTTCAGAAATATTAGATGATAAAGCTAAAAAATGTCCAAACTATGGCTATCAGTAATGATCACTCTATTGCTTGTATTTCAGATTGATACATCATTGTTATATGATAATATATAACATAATACATACACAATATGATACAAACAAAACTCATTTGTGTACATCTTCAAGTCTAGTTAAGGCCAACTTCTTATAAATAACAGACAATAAGGACAACCAATAGCCAAATTATCATTAGCAATAGTCAATCTTTTCCTTAAAATTACAATTAACAACTAATAAGGCCAAAAGAAGGCCAAACTTAAAGGAGTCCGATGGGTAGCTTATGAGTAGCTTATGAGAAATTAATAGAGCTTCATGGGTAGCTTATGGGACACTTATGGGTTGCCTAGGGGGGCTTATGGAGAATTTAGAGGAGAATTATAGAAGTTTTATAGAAGACTTATATATAAATAAAAAATGTATTATAAACTCAAAAACTGAGTTAAATATTATACAAAGATTACCTGATAAAAAAGTTAAAGCATTTAAAATCAAAGACATCAAAATTTGGGAGCTTCTTACAGAAAAAAGTCTCAACCTTTCTCCGAACAGGCCTATTTATATTCTTTTTGAACGAGAAAAAGTTGACTTATACTTCTCTTTTTAACTTTATCGGACCCTTTGGTCGGAGAAGTGTTGAATAGTCTAATTAGCTAACATACTTAATTAACCATATTAATTCGCTATGGAACTAAAGGTCCGTCGCCCTCTGGTGACGATAAATGTAAGCTTAAATAGGGGAAAAATTGAGTGAACGGTGCAGCGTAAAAAAATAATAAAAAGAAAAGTGCAATGGAGAATGCAAAAAACAGATGGAGAAGGTAAGTGATTATTCATCTTACTTGAATCACACGTTAGTCGCGGCGTGCAACTACTCGGCGCTCGGAAAATCAGCCAAGTCTAAGTGAAATAACCTCTACGCGCGTTTGTTTACATGCAATATGACACATGCTCCAAAGTTAATTTACTAACAAAAATCAAATGTATCGCGTTGGTGATTCAGAAAAATCATTCAGAATGTCTTATTAGTTCTTAATAAAAATTTTGATTGATTAAAAATTTTTACAAATACCAAGATCGCTGAAAAAATCAAAAGAGCACATAAAACTTGTGCTATTCAGTGGTGCATTCAGTTGATTTTTGTTAGTAAATTCGGAGCATGTGTCACATTGCATGTAAACAAATGCGCGTAGAGGTTATTTCACTTAGACTTGGCTGATTTTCCGAGCGCCGAGTAGTCGTACGCCGCGACTAACGTGTGATTCAAGTAAGACGAATAATCACTTACCTTCTCCATTTTTTTTTCCATCCTGCGTTGCACTTTTCTTTTTATTATTTTTCTACGCTGCACCGTTCACTCAATTTGTCCCCTACCTAAGCTTACATATTTCGTCACCAGAGGGCGACGGACCTTTAGTTCCATAGCGAATAATGTACTTTTTTCACTTTATTGATATATATTAATAATTAATAATGTATTTTTTGCACATTATTAATTATGTAATTGTATCAATAAAGATGAAATCGTAATTGTATTTTCGAAATATTAGAATGTGATATTTCTTTTGAACTATAAAGAAGCCAAAGCAGAGAATAGTATATTACGCAACAAGGGAGATGAGATCGGGAATTTCCGATCATCTCCCATGTTGCGTACTATATTTTTCGTTACGAGAGAGGGAAAAAAACCATTTTCACCACACGGTGACAGAAAATGCAGTTTCCATCTCTAGGGGGTTTTCAAGAAACTGCTTTTTCTGCTCCCTTGTGGCGAAAAATATCGTTTGCACCATGGAAAATAAAAGAAAATTCTCTCCTCGTGCGATTACAAACCTCGCCTTCGGCTCGGATTGTAAACTTCGCACTCGGTAGCGAATTTTCTTTTTCATTTCCCTTGGTGCAAAATATACTATTTTCTAAATCTCCCTAGGGAGGAAAATGGCATTTCCCTCCCGAGTAACGAAAATATGTTTTTTCCCCTTTCTTGTTAATGTAATAGTTATATCATTTAAATTTGATGAATCTATTTATCTGATCATTTTGCAAATTATTAAAATCTAATGATATTTCGTTAATATGTGTAATAATACACGTAGAAAAATGTTCGTTTACATCATAATAATCCTTGATAAAAACAAAATTTTTGTTTGTTTGTTGTCTTATACAGATCGAATACTGTCTCAACAGCAAAAATGTATTATTTGATAAGATTCTGAGACACCAGAAAAGCCAAATTTTACAAATACAGAAAAGTTTATAGTTCCGTTGAATATCAAAACAGCCAAATACTCATTTTTCATATATCAAAATGGCAGAGATGTATTTATCGTAATCGTGCCGCTAAATTCATCAAAGCAGCTCATCAAAATATATCAAAATGACCCAAATCCATGTATCAAAACAACATGCAGATTTCTTTCCATTTTTTTACAGTTATTAATTTAGTTACAATATTATCGTACAGCACATAAAATGGATTTAATTTTCACAGCCACGAATAAAAGAAACCAGTGTTATTTAGGACAAATTTAAATTTCAGAAAGGTAAAATTTTCACAAGTGGTGAAACTTATTGGCGTTCTGTTACTTTAAATACAAATAATTCGCAAGTAACATTGTATGAAGACAATCATGCACACGAATAACTCAGCGTAAGAGACATTCTAAAAATTTGTATTAAAAGTGTTTTTAAAGAGAAAAACCAAAGACATTTGCAGTAGGCCGTCAAAAATTATGCGAAATGCGTTGACATATAATGATACGTCAAAAATTAAATTGGATAATTTAAATGACATCAAACAGTCCATACACCGTTCGAGAAGGGCAGTAATTCCAACGATTCCGAAGTTAAGTAAAGAGGCCATAGATCAAATAGTTTCAATTTTTTATTTAATCAATTACTCAATCAGTGTTAGCGGCAGGTATAGGGAAAATGATCAGTTCGGATATTTGGGTGTACACAAGGTGACACTCTAATACCCAAACTCAGTTCAGTCTTGTCGTGACTATCAGTACTGAGCACCAATAAAAGCGACGTGGTTTGAAAGTCACGTTAAGCCGTCGGTCCAGTAAATATTAACACATACACATACATGCAAACATCCTGCACACTCTACGTCACATGCTTACGTGTACACGTATATATTACAAAAAACGAGGGAATTGAAATTTGAGTGCTGAAAATTCACTACATAAAAGTAGTCTGAAGATTCTTGGAAAATACATACAAACTTGATAATTTCACCTTTGGGAATTTTGAGTAAGCACCAATTACCACATATACAGATATGCATTTGTAAAGTATAAAAAAGGTTTTTCATTCATAAATACAATACAAAATATACGTATGGATATTTTTCTTGAAAAATTATAAATGAAGAAGAAAACATATTCGAAAGAAATTATGATAATTCTTTTATGAAACGTATAATCTTATCGTATATATTAAAAATATTGTGGAAAGCATTCGGAAAACTTATGGGAAACTCAAGGGAAGTTTTCATTGAAAAGCACATTTCATTTTTTATCCTAGATAACTTCAGTGTGTCCATTTTCATGAGATATATTTATGTCTCGTAAGTCTATAATATGTCTATAATAAAATGTCGATATAATCAAAATGCACGCGGGATGTAATTATTAGAAAAAATAAAGGATAAAGTATTTAAAACCGGAAACTAATTTTGTAGAAACGTGGTCATATGCTCCTACAATGTTTTAAATAATAGAAACCAGAAAACAGTTCACTTTGTATCATGTTCTTCCTTATTTCTTCTTTCTATTTCTGAAAATAGCATGTATACAAAAAATACTATTTTATAATACTTATTTTATAATAGGCTTCCCATACGCTTTTCATAAAGTTTTTTCCATATGCTTCCCATGAGCTTTCAATATGTTTCCATTTCCGAAATTTCTCCTACATTTCTAGTAATTAATATATGTTATTATTTAATAAGAAACTAATTGAAGATAAATACTAATGTATCAAATAAATCAGTTTACATTATACATTATATTCTGTAAATATAATTTATAAATTTTGCAACGCCATTTATGATATGTATTAAGTTCATACATACTTTTCACAAACATAAACTGTAAACTTACTCAATTTCAAACTCTCCTTTCAAATTAAGAATATTTTAATGCATATAAAGTCATAATTTTCAAAATCAGTGTATTTTTTTTAATAATGTGTCTTAGTAAGAAGGAACAGAAGTTTCTTTAAGTGTCTAGGCATATAATTAGCTTTTTTAAGTTCTTGTCAATGAAAATATTACCTTAAATTGAAAATTTATACCAGGTATTATTGTACTTTCAAGTACTTTTTTCAAGGAAATTTTTCTTGTTATTTCTAAGCTGTTAAACTTGATTTAAAAAAATGAATAAATTGATACCAACAAAAAAGGGGATATTTCAATCTACCTATGAAAAATATTAATTTTAAAATAATACATATTTCATTGCGCATTAGATGTATCGAAATGTGTTATGTTTATAGTAATAAGTTAACTGAAATCTGCAAAATGGGGAAAAAATTATAGCAAGATGCAAAAAGTGTGCTTATTATGCTATCGCCCAAGATATAATTCGATACTTAAATATTTCATTTTTATTCTAACTAAACATTAACACTATTAAAAATAAAATATAGCATATTAAAATAATATATATAGTAACATAATGCAAAAACCCTGTTAACAAAGTCTGCATAAATTTTGTGCATGTTTTATATAAACGGTTACATGAATTTTGCATGAAGTTGAAGCAATGTTACGACCGCTTTTTCAAAAATTAATTCAAAAATTTTACTCAATTCTTGTCTTAAAAATTTGATAATTGTAAATATTTGTTTAAACATAATTAACCCTTCAGCGCCCAAGTCGGTATCAGATACCGACCTATACTCCAGTATCCACGGCCCAGATCCGTATCAAATACCGACCCTATTCAGATTAAGATAATTCAATAGCGGTTGCACACAATTTAATGAAAAAAATCGTACATATATTTGAAAACTATCTTAACAATTGTGTATATGTATTTTTTTATTTCACTCATATTTTTATTGCAAAAAAAATTCCTAGAAATGTTGAGATTGTATAATATTATGCCATACATTGCTATCAAATACATAATATGAATGACTGAATTATTTATTTTCTTTTTTTATAAAGAAATTATTAATTTTTATAAATGTTATATTAAAAGTTTGATTTGTTTGTGTCATTTAAGCCATAATAAATGATATTATAATTTAAATAATATTTGAATAATGTTAAGCAATGAATAATTAATTAAAAAATTAAATTGATTATTTATTAAAAATTTGTTTATTTATTGAATTAGTACAAAAAATAATGTAAAATTATGTTTTCGGGAATGATTTTTAATAAAAAAAATGAAAAAATTTAATATTTATTTGTGCAAAACTCGTCTTGGGCCCTGGATACTGACCAGCACGCGCGGCCATCGGTACATAAGTGAAGGGTTAATATAATATTTCAAATGCTTGTATGGTTCGCTATAATTGCTAAAATATGTCGCATCCAAATTTAATATAAATATCTTAGACAAAATCTGCATAATTTGTATGCAAAAATGCAGACACAGCCTAATACAAGTTTTATGCAAACTGTATCAATTTGTCTTGTGTTATTAGTGAATATTCACTTCAGTGCTATAATAAATATAATAAATTAAGAATGCTAAATTTGATACTTTACACGAATTATTTCTAATTCTGTTCGTGATTCATTATCCGGTAACCTCCTATATACTTGATCGTCTGATAGAAATCCAGATATATCCCAAGATATTGACCATTGGGCTAAGTGTAGCAAGAATAATTGAGTCCACGTTTCTTCTAACAATAACCTTCTGTCAATTTCTGGTAAAGCTTGAAATGGTGCTAAGTATCGAACCCATTGCACAACCATAAATAAAATTTTAGCTGTCATTTCCTAGAACACATAAATTAATTAATTTGTATTGATATTATTAGATGGTATAACATAACTCAAAAGCTCTTTGAAACTTAAACTCGATCTAAGTTATAAATTAAATAATATGTTACATTATAACATAATACTGATAACAATATATTTGATAATAAAGATGTTGCTGATATGTTATTAAGTTGCAAAAAAAAATGAGTATTAAAAATACACCAAAATGTGTCCTTATGTAAAAAATGATAAACATATTTCAGTAAAAGTTCTTAAAAATAGTAATTATAAATAGAAATAGTAAATAATAATAGTATCTTAAAAAAATTAACTTACTTGTAATATTTCCCACGTTGGATTCAAATCTGACAAATTTTCTATCGGACTGCGACTTGCATCGGTTTCTGAACGATCAGTTGAACCGTCAACATCTGGTTGTAAACGTGCATTCCAACCGATTTCCTATAATGATAATTGTAAGATTAAGATACTAAACATTCTATAGACATATTTAATATTAGATAAAATTTTTGTATCATATGTGATTCGTATATTTGATGAATCTAATTTCGAAATTTAGCAGGCTGGAATAAAAATAACGACTTACAAAGAAAGTTCGTGAACATTTTACTTATTTATTATATTATAAAACATATTTAAAAACGAACTTTTTTGTTTTTAAACATTCTAACTAACCAATGTCATTAAGTCTTGAAAAATTCATTTCAAAAATTGTTCTCAAATGTTGTTGAAGTTCCCGGCACATGCACCCAGTTAGACAGTTTTTTCGAAGGTGCTTCTGCGCGCAGGCCAACGTCATAATAATAATAAAAGTGTGTAGATATGGCCCCTTTTAGAGGGGCCCGAGCTAGACCTTCGTCTAGCTACTCATAATACAAATATATTACTTAATGTATTTCTTGAAAAAAAACATTAAGTAATTTATATTTCTAGTAAATAATTAGAATAAATTAGTAATAACTTAAAGTCAAAATTTTCTTGTTGTATTTCTTTAAAAATGCCATCAGGTTGGGCCAGGGTAATGGGTAAGTCAGACCAACCATCATTTTTTCTTAAATACTATAGTAATAAGTTTGTAATTAGAGTAATAAATTAATAATAAACGAGTACTAATTGTTAGATTTGATTTTAAGATGTTGGGCCCTAAAGGCTGGTCCAGCTTAATGAGGGTAAATTGGCAAGAGCCCTCCCGCCAACCGCCCTGATGTCCGCTGGTGCAACCCAATCACACCCGAAATGCTTCCACCTTGTAGCTGCCAAGGCCGGGCATTCCGTCAATATATGAACGGCACATTCTGTGCCCTCATTGTACAATCGGCAGGTGTCGTCATTGGCCTTACCTATGCATTTAAGGTAATGCCTCAGACATCTAGTGTGCCCCGTCAGTAGGCCCACAAGATTACTCAATTGTTTTCTACTGAGTATCTTTATTTCTTCCGCGAATTCAGGCCACAGCCCATGACCAATAAGGGTCCTAGCCTGTCTCGCTTCCGACATATCCCAGCTGCTCTCGAGACCCCTGACCTCCCAAGGTCTCGCAAGCAAGCCTGATATGAGATACCGACGCTTTCCTTTCTGGAGACCGAAGAAATTTGTGTTCCCTTTTTGGCAAGTTTGTCGGCAATTTCGTTTCCGGGTACACCAGAGTGGCCCGGCACCCATACCAGATTGACTCTGGCTAGGGCACTCAGTTGGTCCAGTAATGCCAACATTTTTTGCTATGCCAACGGCATAGGAACGACTATTTTTGTACAAAAAAAATTTAATTGTAAAGCTGTAATATATCTCAATAACATACAAAAACCCGACAAGTTTCCTTCATTTCTGATATCATAAAAAAATATTAAATAACACCGATTTATAAGCCTTATATGGAGATGTCCCCCCTTAATTGAATAAAACAAGTCAATTTTAAGCCTCTAAATTTTACAATTTATAGAGGCTTTGAGTGGTATGAAGCCGTGAGGCATAAAAATCACCAAAGAATAAAAAAAATTGCAATTGATTATGACATTTGTCATTGCATCACGCGAATGTTGTGTACTATTTTTACGTTCGCTTAGGCATTGTTTTTTTATCAGGATTATCGATTGTCTCTCAGATACGACGCACTCAAGTCATGCGTTTACCTTAGTACGACGACACTCAATAATCATCATGAATGACCTAATTTACATCTAGGGTTCGTTAATTTGAGTGTTTATTTACTGATGTGGATTGAATTCGAAGAAAATCGACAAAAAAAAGACACGATAGTGTCTCTAGCCAAGTACAAAAAAAAGATCGTGTGGTAGCACTGTCTTTATGTTTTTTTACAGATACGAACAATAAAATAACAATAAAATTTGGCATAATATTGTTGCTATCATCGACCTGCAGAAAATAATTTTAAAAAAAGTAAACATCTATTGGTTAATCCGTTCGCGAGATGTTAATATGCAAAAATCGCCGTTTTCGCGCAAATTAAAAAACGTCTTTTTCTTCTTCATCTTCATGTTCAGTGTTCTGACCATAAATTCAGACTGTTACATAAATGATAATATGTAACATGATTACAGTTCTAATACAAATATGATACATTTATGAACCTCTCCAGATCCAATTGAGGCCACTTTCTCACAAATTGTAGATAATAAGGACAAAACATGGCCAAACTGTTTTTCGCATTTTGTCTTGATGATTTACTTGACTGAAGTTCTTTGTTTCGATCGTAAAAATCAAAACTTTTACGTTGTAAATTTTGTTAAATGGAATAAAGTGTTGTGTTTTTATTACAAATTGTGCAATTTGAAGATTTGCAAGGTCCCTGATTGTGAGGCAAGCAATTAAGACATAATGTCTCTCTTTTTTGAAAGAATTTGTGTACGGCGCGATTCTGGTGTTCGCACATTGAACAAGCTGAGATAGTTTGTCGTGCGAACGCGCTTTTAACAGCATCGATCTTTTTATTTTTAAAGTTTTGTGAGTTTATGTGAATCACTTATGTGAATCACATCTCATTGAATGCGCGTTTTTGTTTCGCGAGAAGTGCGGCTGTTTCTGTAACAAAATCGCAAAGTCGATGAAATTGCCCTAATTCATTTCTGTTTATGGTTTCGTTCCATTAATCAAAGATTTTCTGGGGTAGCTTGTTTTTATGGATTTGTGCAAGCATTTCGGAACCAACCTGTATGTTTAAGGACTCGAGTGTACTAACGTTTTGTTACATTAAGTTAATGTATATTCAATATGTAAAAAAACGTAAATATGATTCGGGAATAAAGGTAGTTTATATATTTAAGAAAAAGGCCTTGAAAATTTGATTTGAACCTGAAAATGATTTTTTCTATAAAATTTCAAGACCAATCTTTCTACATAAATAAAATAATTAAAACATGCATCCACTATTGTTAAAAGTTAAATGCATTTATAAGAAACTATTCATATACTAAAGCATTGTTGAAATCATATAAATAGAATATGAACATCATTAATTACTATAAAGTAACAAAATCCTATACTTCGGACAGGCTGCGGAGTTTACATTTTACATGTAAAAATGTATATAATACATTTAATACGATTTTTCACCCATACGACCCGTAAGGCCAGTATGACCCGTACAATAGAAATACGGGTAAGAGAAGAACCGAACTTATAGTTCTGAATGGACTTATAAAACAATGATACAGCTCTTTAGATGGTACAAATCGTAATCAAAGGACAGTTTTCGCAATAGGAATCTTCATTTTTTATTGTATCAATGAAATCTACAGAAAGGAATATGAAACATTTGTTCAAAACGTTTTTTTGAGTAAAGTGGATATTTAACTTTTTATTACCCAATGTATCTCCTGTAATACATTTAAATGTTGAGGTTTATTTTTTGTTTGACTAATTATTTCTTAAATTATTTTACATTGCAACCCTAGTAAAAGGTTTCCCTCGGCGCGTTTGTGGGCCTTACGAGTTCGCCTAGTATCCCGAATAGGGGCACATAGGGTCAACTCACGAGGTCCTCTAGATCGTGTAACGCTGGATCCTGCATGGCGTTAACAACGCAGGACTGAGAAGGCACTCATAAGGCGGCCTTGTAAGGCACTATAAAAAAACTGGTCTTTGCTAATAATATTAGGAATAATATTAGTAATAATAAATATAATATAATTATTGGGTTTTTAGTGTTGTTAAGTTGGTAGCTTTTACTCGCTCGGTCGATTGCCTCACTTTAGTTACTTACTTTTCCCCCTCTTTCTTGTTTGTATTAGTTTTTGCTAGAACTTGCTGGAACTTGCAAGTACGTGTGATGTTCTGAGTTGTACGGTTTAATGAGTTGTTGTGTGACCGTTGATTTATGATATGAGTTCAATAAAGATATGTTTAATGGAAGTGACAGTTTTTGTGTGTGAAATAGTTTTATTTTAAAACCAAACCTCCGACAATAATCAAAAAATTAAGATAGAAAAAAATAAAGAAGATTTAAATAAGATTTGTGTTATTAATGGATGGGATTCTTATAACAAATGCACTATATAATTTTGTATACATGATTTTTTTATTTATTACGCATGTATATAATGTAATTATTTTTGAACATATGTATTTGTAATTATTAAACACATCATCCTTATTTTGGGCCATAATTGTGTCAATCTTGATAAATTGTACTAAATAATCACATAACAACAACACATATACATAACAATAAATGTCCAACAATAAACACTTGGAAAGAAACACGTAAAGTAGTATTTTTAACGTAAAGTAAAAGAAAATTTGGAGACTGTCCAGCACGATGTCCCACGAATGAAAAATTGAATTTCTTTTTCGAATATTCATTACAAAAAAAGGTTCTCCAAATAGTTAATACTTTAAAATAAAATAAATTTTCGAGTACAAGAAAATACGAATGAATGAAGTGCAATATAAAACAGATGTTATAAGATAGGAATGAGCCGAATCTCTACACAAAGAAAAAAAGTTATGACATTTTTTCTTTGTGTAGAGATGAAGATCAGTATTGGAATAAGTGAAAATTTGTCCATTATTCTTATTAAACAAAATATTAATAAAATTGCAAGTCAAAGTAGACATGGTAAAACATAATTTGATACACTATTGCTTTGGTTCATTGATAATTTAATCAAACAATATATGAAACATATTATTTAAAATATAATATATAACTATCAAAAATAAAAATCATGACAAAATTAACAGAAAAATTATAAAAATGTATTAAGTGTATTTTATTAGACAAAAATGTAAACATTTTTTAATTAAAAATTATCATAAATATATTAAATATAGTCATGCGCAATACTTGTGAGCGCCTCCTAAGCCCCTCTTAAGCATAAAATTCAAAATATATTCTAGCTCGTCACATAGCTGACTTTCTAAATACTTCAATAGGCAAATGTAAGTTTGCCTATTGTCTATCTCGCGTTATGAGGGCCCTTTCGTCGGGGCTGATATCACTAGTTCGCCCTATCTTCACCATATTAGCCCATTTCAAGAACTAGGGACCGCCTCACGAAATGTTTACTTCAAATATTAATATCACTTCTGTTCAATATTAATATTTGAACAGAAAATGCAACTTTTACTGATAAATTAAATCTTAAAGGTCGTATAAATATAACATATCGATGGTTGAGCAGAAGAACGGGCTAACTCAATATAGTTTTTGAAAACGGGCTATCTCAGACCGGTTTTGAAAAACAGACTGTGAAAACTCAGAAAATGCTTGGTGAACAGGCTATCTTAGATAACCGTTTTCAACAATTGATAGTTATGTTGGTATTACTTTAATATTTACAGATATTTCAAACAAAAAATGAAACTTAACATTACTTTTGTGTCGTTACTGTTTGGACTAAAATTTTCGTTAACACGAAACTAACAATAGAATATAAACATATAATATATAAAAAATATAATAACATAAACATGTAATACAAATAATATAAACGTAACATAAAGTTTAGGTTTTAGTTTTTTTAATAAGTATATATATTGATTTTGTTTGTTTCTTTTGCTTCATTTATTTATTAAAATTAGGGTCGATAATATTCAATTCTATTATTTATAAATTCTATTTAGATAATTTAAAATTGCATTTTGAAATTGCAAAAAAATAATTATAATTTTTCCAATCATACAAAATATCGTATAATGTAAATATGAAATTCAAATTATGTATTGAAAATACATTCACAGTACATAAATTCAGACAATAGAGGAAGATTTATTGATTGAATAACAATTTAACATTACTTTGAATGAGAAATAATATTTAATGAACGATTTTCTTGTTTGGAATCTTTTTACAATTGTGAAACCCGGCTATCTGAAATGGCCCGTTTTTAACAAGCGGACAGTGTTAGCCCGTTCTTTAGCTATTTTCCGAAACAGCCCGTTCTTCTGCCATAAAATCGATATATTATATAGATATAATATCATTCATAAGATGCATTTCATCAAAAAATCCAAGTCATAATATCCCATGCGGAAACCAAATCCGCATCATCTCTCAATCCGGGAGATTGCTCTACCACTGAGGTACTGGAGACTTTGGATTTCTTCACAACAATTTAGAAGTGTTATTGTCTTACTGCTTAATTCAAATTCCTACATAGAACTTAAATTATATACGTATATTATCAGTTACATAACCAGTGTCAAATTTTATTGATATACTTATTAACGTGTGTCTTTATTTTAGTAATTTTTAATTATTTACGACTAATTATGCATTAATTTTTACATTTTGATTTATCATCTTCTTATCACCAATGTATATCGACGTCTCGGATGTAGAAAACGACATCCAAATTTGTACAAGTATTTTACTATTTGAACATTATAAAGGTCGATGTCAATTATTTTTTCTCTTTTATATTAAAGTGCAACTCGTATTAATTAACGAAAAATCCTTAGAAATTATTTTTGAAATTAAATTAACGTATTAAATCTTACCTCAAATCATTATGTTTCTGAATTCGTAATTTTTGCTAATTTATTGAAGGCATTTCACCAAAATTAGCCAAGCCATCATCTGAAATTGAAAATGCCTTTAATAAATTATTCAAAAAATAAAACTCAGATTTAAGAAAAAACATTAAAAATATGAAAAAAATGATTGTCAATAAATATTAATTAAAAATTTAAAGTGTGCATAAAAAAAAAAGTTCTCTTAAGGGGACAGTACACCAAGAAACAAATTTCAAATAAAAATTCAATATACTTTTGCACGATCTTTCGGATAGTGCATTATTTGGAATCATGTTTGTAGGACTTATGGTTTGAAAAACCGATATCTACGACATTTTTTAAATTTGTCTCATCGTCATGGTGTAAAGTATTCTTTTGGATGTTGACATTAAAAAGCGCTAATACATTTGCATGAAAACTGCCGAAGGAGATTGAAATGTTTTTTTTAATGAAAGTGAGTCCTCATTATTGTTTGAATTCAGAAGAATTTCCAATTTTTATCTCTGTGAACTGTCCTCTTAAATTTTAATCAAAATAAACTTAAAAGTAACGTTGTTAAACGTGTAATTTAGAAGGAAATAATTCTAAGTGTGACGGATACGAATATTTCACATGTTTGTATATAAATATATTACAATAGATATATGTAAATCAATTGTCCTTCAAGACAAAATGCTATGATATACAGAATATCTACTTTTAACTTATTATTATATCAAGAGACACAGTAGTGTCTCTTGATCAAAAAAAGAGACACAGTAGTGTCTCTTGATCAGAGACAAAAAGTACAAAAAGTAAAGTTTTTTTTTGTACAAAACAGTAATAAAAAAACGATCGTTTTTTGGGTGCCCAGCACTACCGTGTCCTTTTCAAATGCCTATTTTTAACATACAAAAAAAGCAACAATAACAATAAATTTGCAAATTTTTTTGCTATAATGTTATTGCCATCATCGACCTGAAGAAAATAAAAAAATACATTTCTTATTGGTTCATCCATTCGCGAGATATTAATACCAGAAATCGCCATTTTTCGCGCAAATTGAGAAACGTCGTTTACTTCTTCTTCTTCATGTTCAGTTTCCGGACGAGTAATTCAGACTGATACATAAATGATAGTATGTAATATAAGTACAGTTCTAATACAAATATAATAAATTTATGAATATTTCCAGGTCCAACTGAAATGGACTTGGACCTTTTATGTACATCTAAAGGTCCAGCTAAAGCCAACTTCTCATAAATGACAGTAAATAAAACTAAGAAGTGGGCTAAATATGGTTATCAAACATGGTCAAACTTTGGCTTGAAAAAATTATTATTTTACAACAAATTGTAACGTAATAATGATTTTTACTCAATAACAGCCTATCTATGAGCCTGAGGAGATAATTATAATTATAGGAATTCTGGTTTGAAACGTTATAAGTTTATCGAAACGGTGGACAATGATTCCGATCATGAAGAAAACGTTGCAGAAGTAAATAACTACTGTCTAATTAAATGGCTGTCTGAGTGAGTAACTATCAATCAGACTTACTCACTATAGGAACTGACTAATGACTTACCAATTAAATGCCTAACTAGGTAATGAGTTATTTAATTGACTGTTTAACTATTCATAACATACGCATACAATACACAACCAACAAATATTATGAATTAGTCATGGAAATTAACAATGAGTTGAAAGAATGTGAAGAATTGGGTACAGATCCGAATCCGTACTATTTTCCGTCATTTGACAAAAAACTCATCAACGATTCAAAAAATTACCACTGTGGTCGAACATACGCAGAGATCATTTTAATTATGGCAGAGCACCAAAAATCAAGAACATCCATGTAAAGGCAATTGATTGTAAAAATATTCTAGAGATAAGGAATGCGATCGATCTTCAGCACGCAAAGGAATTAGAGAACTTGTACAATACAATTAATTTAGATTGGCACAAACCTGAACAACTAAAAGTTGTTAAAGGCAAAATTACGTTTGATACTTAAAGATCACAAAGGGTGTCAGTTTTCTTCTACATGACGTCTTGCATATGTTGAAAAAAATAATTTAAAGCAAATTATCAGAGTTGTGCCATTAATGAAAAAAATTATCTTTGTTAAGTTAAAAGTTACTTGTAAAAATTTTAACGAAGTTAAGTTAAGATGAAATATCGATGGCGGATCAACTTCGAAATGACATAACCTCTTTTGAGTTATGTTTTATTAAAATGATGTTGTATTTCTCGAGAATATGTAAAATCGCGCTCTTTTAGCTTATTTAAAATTGAATTCTTTAATTTTTTATCACTTTTTCATGCTTTACAAATGCTTCTGTGTCGAGACTTTTGCGAATTCGTTTTTCATATTCAACTGAACTTTGTCAGAAATGAAGTTTTTCGTAGTTCGAAGATTTCTAATCGTATAATCATTTTTTAGCAACAAAAATATGACCAAAAAATTTGTAATTCATCATAGAAGAAGCTAAAAGAGCCGGATTTTACATATTTTCGAGAAATACAACAAAATTTTAATAAGACATAACTCAAAAGAGGTTATGTCATTTCGAAGTTGATCCGCCATTGATATTTCACCTTAAAAGTTAATTCCGAAAAAAATTAACGTCGTTAAGTCAAAAGTTAATCCTAGTTAACAAAAGTTAAAAAAAAGTTATTTAAAAAAAATTTAATTTGGTGGAGTGATTTAATTAATTATCCATATATAATTTATCTGCATAAACTTTATTTATTAATAATAATTATTAATAATATGAAATACATATATTTGTATATTTATTAAATATTATTTCTATATGTAACAAAAAGAGATCATTAAAATTTATTAAACTTTAATAATAAAAAAGACTCAAAATTCTAGTCACTAAGTTTTCCGCGCAGGTCGTCAAATATAATACCACCTTGACTGAACAAACGTTCCACATGAGCGGAAGATGGAATATTGGTATTTTTTTGATATTTTTATTTTATTATATATTTTTTTATCATATTTATTTGATAAACAGTTTTTTCAGCTCATGTGGGACATGATTTCTCCTGTCTAAAAAAAATGATCCACTACAGATAAATGAGGTTCATTTTTTTTTAAATTTGAAAAATCCAGTTTTAATGGCGTTTGTTAATTGTGGCTGTTCGTCTGGCACCATATCACGTATCAAATTCTTAACGAAAGTTTTTTCTTTGTTCAAAAAAATCATTTATGTATGGCCACAACGTGGACATATTTTTATTTAATTCCGTCATGTTCGTTTATTCAGTCACATACTAATGTATTTAATAGGAGAAACGATTATGACAGTTGATTTCATGTTTATGTTTTCAATCTTTTAATTTGCTTAGAAGAAAACTTCTCTTCGTAGTACGAGTTAATATATGATAAACTTAAAACTATGTTATTAAAACCACTTAATCAATTAAATTTAATTAATTTTTTATTAGCAATTTTTTTCATTAATGAAACAACTCTGTTTTCTAAAAACATACAAATGAACTAATCTTCAAAAAATATAAATAATATAATATTTTTAACTTTTTTTATTTTTACCGTTAAAAGTTACAAGTTAAAAATTTTCCATAAGTTAAGTTAAATTAAAAGTTAACAAAAAATTTTTTTTAACTTTAACTTTTAACTTAACTTTTAACTTTTTTTCACGTTAATTACCCAACCTTGCAAATTATAGATAATTTTTAATAATAATAGAACCAAAAACGTTCGAGCTAGCGAGTCGGAATACTCTTCCTCAATTACTTTAACTACAAAAAGGAATGGCAATTTGCGAATGTGCAATGAATACAGAACACTGTATAAATGTTCAGAATCAGACAACTATCCGATCCCATTTATAGATAATTATATCAAGGTCTTACACGAAAAAAACTGTACATCGTTAGATTTGAGAGATAGCTTTTACCAGATAGACATTGCCGAAGAATCAATCAAGCATGCGTCATTTGTCACTTCGTTTGCATAATTTGAATTCATGAAAATGTCTTTTGGTTTGAAAGTAGCGCCAAAACATTTTAGAAAGCAATATTTTCTAATATAGTGTTTAAAAATTTGATAGACACCAGCGATAATGGTTCATATGGATGACATTCTAAATACAACAAATACCAATGAGGATCATTTCGACGGCTCCTATTAAGAAAGTCGTAACTCAAAATTGCATTCTAAAAAGTCGTATCTCAAATTTTCTCCATTTAAATAACATTATACAAATTACAGATACGACTTTTTAGAACGCAATTTTGAGTTACGACTTTCTTAATAGGAGCCGTCGATTTGATTATTTTGAAAAAATTCTTTGAACTCTTAGTTGAAAATAAATTAAAAAAGCGCAATTAGAATGTATTATTTATTTATTAGAAAGTGAGAAGTGATCCAAATGATCCCAGGTATTAACAAATGACAATTTTCAACATACAAAAACAATGAAATTGCAATTTCATATTGTTTTCATCATCGACCTGAAGAAATTACGAAAAAGTTTCAAATTGATCCAACAAATCGCTGTTTTCCAAAATTAAAAAAACTTTGTCTTCTTCATATTTAGTGTACGGACAAGTATTTCAGTCTGATACATTAATGTTATATGATATTATGCAACATAATTACATCGCAACATTATCATAAAAGAATAATGTTTCACTGGAACGCGTGTTCAGAAAAATTTTTCCTTTCTTAAATTTTATCGTAAGTCGTTATACATTTTTGATCATACACCAATATCGTTTAAAACGATATTGGTTTAAAAAGTCACGTTTAACGACAAGTGAAGGAATATTTTTTCCTTCTGTTTCCTTCTGTTGAATATTGAAAAAATAAAGGCAAAGTATGAAATAACTGTCGTAGCGGAAAAATTATTAGAATCTAAAAGTGAATATTAGCGTACGATGAAATCGGCTCCTGCAATCAGAACTGCCCTGGTTTAAAGTTGCATTCTAAAACGCCCCAGTTCAAATTTCAAATGGATTTTTAAATGGAAAATTTTAAATTGCTATTTTAGAATGCAATTTTGAGGCAGTTTGGAGGAGTCGAAATCATTGAGTTGTTGACATCAAATTAAGAGATACCGCAAGTAAAAAAATTATATTGAAAATGTTGTACGTCAGTACGACGATGATAGGGTAAGTTGAAAACATTATTAACAAATTTTAAAAAATTATACACTACAAGCTATGATCGTGTATGAGTCCTGACAAAATTCCTAGTTCCACTCGAGATACTTATATAGATCCTTTAAGGCACATCCTATGATGTGCCTATGAATTCCTTATGGCATCCCCCCGCGAAGTGAGGAAGCTATGGCATAAATTTTTTTTTCTCAACATCAAATGTATTTATCGAAAAAATATAAAGCCGACGACACTTTTGTGACCTATGGCTACATTCTCTAGGATTTTTTTACACTTGTTTCGATAAATAGATGTCCTTATAAGGGCCAAGAATGGCCCTGATAGGGCATCCATATTATAAAATTTGGACAAAACATGTGTATAACGACTATCAAGAATCAAGGTATGGCAACGGTATGGTTACCTGGTCAGCGCTTGGTGGGACAATCCACGTTAAGCATGACGTTTCTAAAGTTGGCCTTGATTGAGTTTTGCAGTGGAATAGCATTATAGGAAATTTCGGCCAGGCCATATCAATGCCTGGCGTGTAATAGCCAGATTCGATAATCAGGATGCCTAATTGGAACCAGAATTGCCCTTATTGGGGCTATATTTAACCGACAACCACCTGACAACCGCCTGACAACCGCGTGACAACCCCTCACAACCGTCTGACAACCACCTGACAACCGCCTGACAACCCCCTGACAACCGCCTGAAAACCGCCAAAAGGGGGGTCCAAAATGGGGAAAAATTTTTTTTTCAAAAACTACTACATATATCGCAATTTTATATAGCCTACGGAACTTTTGAGGATTTCAGCTAGTAGCTCTTAAAATATGAACAAAATCGGTTTGGTAGATATTGCGTGATGCTCGAACAAACAAACAAACAAACATATTTTCATATTTATATATATTAGTTAGATTGTAAAACTAAATTGTAAACATTTTTCAATAAAAATAAATAAATAAATAAAATAAGAATGACATGATTCCCTTTTCAGTTTATAAGGTTTGTTCGAATAAGCCGTGATACTTGCTATTAATTAATTTGTGCAATTGCCGAAAGTGATTTTTTGCAGAAAAACATATTCTTTGTTTTTTGAGGTATGATGATTAAGAATAGACAAAAATGTCATAATTGTACAAATAGTATGAACAATTACAGTATAGAATAATAATTTACAAACCTATACAATTTATATATGCACAAAAATAAAACTCAGAAGTATATTAACAGTCACGTTTTAAAAGTTCACGAATTCATTAAAGTCGATTGTATGACACTGGTATTTGATTGAATACGCAATTTTTTAAGTAAAAAGTACATTTATTAAAAGCAAACAAAAACTATTAAAAAATATTGTTTTTATTTCACTTAAACGTATTTGCTATTGCAGATTTGCTGGAGATAAGATACCAATACGTAATATGGGCGAGTTATTCGCTCGATATTGATTTAATAAGTGTGATTAAATATTTAAATTACATAGCGCCAACAATAATTATACTTCCGGAAACAATGGAGAAGAAAGAAGGAAAAGCGAATGAATTTTTTGAAATCTCGTATAAAACATCGATGGAATTGTAGGAGCTACAGATGTCAGTTATATTTCAATCAGGACTCCAGAGAGTAAATTAACAAAACTAACAAACGAAAACCGAAACGACGTTAGATAAAAATGACTCCGGAAATGAACCACCCACAAAAAAACGCCGTGATCGATCAACACAGTTGAAATCGGTTATTGATAAATTTCAACCAAAGTCGATTGTTAAATTCCTTAAAAACGTCGCCAATAATTTATAATGTTCGTTTTCTGTAATTGATAGCGCATGCATGCGTTTTATATTTATGTATTTCCATTCTAAATATATCACTTGTTGAAACATGTTTCAAGTTTTATTTTTATATTTATTTTATATTGATTTTCTTGTTCGAATTATGAGTTGTTGCATTATTGATTTGTCCGGAAGATTCTTTGTCTGGAGATGTCTGAGTTGAGTTGTCCAAGATGAGTTGTCCGGAGATGAAATATCCGTTTCCCCGGAAAAACATTACATAAATTATTTCTCAATTAATAATCTACAATTCATTATCAAGAGTTAGGGTAGTCTCTCTGGCCAAGTACACAAACGATCGATTTTGTGCGGCCAGCACTACCGTGTCTCTTTTCAGATACGAAAAAATGCCGTTTCTCAACATGCAAAAAAAGCAACAATATCAATAAATAGTACATTACGCAACAAGGAAGATGAGATCGGGAATTCGTTTTCCCGAGCGGAGTTTACAAGCCGAGCCGAAGGCGAGGTTTGTAACCGCGAGGAAAACGAATTT
>JABFPJ010001410.1:0-25862 GCA_022817425.1 Gryon sp. ZL-2020 | reverse complement strand
GAAAAAACAATAAAAAAAAAAAAAAAAAAAACAAACATTGGTCGCGTCCCAAAGTTGTCGCCCAAAATTGCAATCACGCCATTTTACAAATCAACAACAACAACATTTTGCGTCTTTAAGCGTCTGGGTTTTTGCGCTCCCGCGCGGCTAAAAAATGTCGCCTTACCGTCGCCCGCCAAAAACCCCGGACAATCCAATCTTTCCCCCTCCTCACCGCACCCCGCACGCGCGCGCAAACTTGTACTTTATCCAACTCAAACAATTGCTTTTCATCAATTTTCCCACATTTACTCTCAATCTTTCAAATTGAGACTTCATTTTAGTCAATAAAATAGCCCAATTATTGCGCCAAATGTTGACTCGGATGTTGTTGTTTCGGCTATTGTTGCGCAAACTCGTCACTTGATTAAACCTAATATTTCACCCTTTTCTTTTCTTTTTCTCTTAAATAATGTTTTTCTTTACTTTGTTCATATTCCTTAATCTACTATTTTATATTATAATATTTTATTATTATAATAATATTAACACAATTGTAGCGCCAAGTCTTGCATTTCCGCATGATACTGTTATTACTTGGGTTATTGTTGTGCAAAGCGCATTTATCGGTACCTTTTTTTCTCGTTGTTTTTTCCTAATCAACAAACAATGTTCCTCTTATCAACATAACACACAAAATAAACATAACCTCGAAAACTAACAAATATGCTGCTTTTGAGAGAAACATATACTTGGTTCTGATAAATTAATAAATAAGATTTAGTTTAAAAGCTTTTAGAAGAATAACAATATCAATTATTCATACTTTTCAAAAAATGCAATCACAATTTTATTTTTTTAAGTTCTACTTTGAATTACATTTATTATTATTATTATCAGTTTTTTTTGCAATGGCCTTTTTTTTGGTTTGCAGGATCAGGCGGGTGAAAAACCCGCAGCCAAAAACAAACGAGGCGCTAAGAAACTGACGTCGTCGGAGCGAGCGACGCAGGAGAGCAAAACCATCACGAAGGTAAGAAGTTTGGCGGCAAAAGTAACCGAGACAAGAGAGAAAGAAAAAAGAAGAAAAAAAATATGCAAGCGATGTCGTCGTTCAACTCGAGACCAAGGTTACCACGGCCAATTCGGCTTGTCGTTGTGTTTCTTCACGGTTGCTATATCATAGAAGTGCCCCCGCCAATCTTCGCATCTGTTATCGCACTTGCCGGCAGTTGTTGGGGGAAGGGAGGAACAGAGGGGTGGGAGTAACTTAGGTTCGATTCACGCGCTCGCGCCATTTATGAACTACGCGCCAATCAATGCTCTTTATTTCCTTTCAAAGTAATGTAATAGTAATTTATGACATTTTTTCGTACATTTATTTTTTACATTTTTAAAATGTATTTTTCATTATAATAAATATTTTATTAATATAAATGTAATAATATTACTGTAATTCATAATTAATTACTGTAATTTATTTTGCTAGTCGTATGTATTAATTATTAATTACATTACGAAACTATATCATATATGAGATAATTTAAAGGCTATGAAAAGAAGTAAAGTAAGTTATGGTGTATTTTTGAGATGGGACATCCGAAAACACGTTATAGTCAGAATTGAATGAGATTTCATTTCATTGTTCATTCTTATTACTTGTATTCTGCTGTGAATTATAGTGAATTTTAACATATATATATATTATAATGTCAGTTTAAATTAGATTGAAAATGAATTGACTTTTGAAATTCTATAAAGATTGCATTAAACAATTGAATTAATGTAGAAATAGAAATGTTTTTGAGGGAAATGCGAAAATTGATAATTTGTTATTCAATTTATAACATTTTGTTCATTATTCATAATCATATATTTAATTTGTCCGTTTTTTTTTTAATAATAATTGAAAATGAAGCAATGATACTTTAATGTATTCAAAGTAATAATATTAATACATGCTTGTTTTTAAACTTATAGTTCATTCAGAAGGTATATTCATCATATAGAAGAATATAGAATTGTATCATCAATAAGTATTGCAGATTTATTAATTTTGAGACAATCGTGTCAGTTACATTTTTAAAAGGTAAATTAACATCATTTTAATCACTTCATATGTTACATATGTTACTTCATCATTTAAAATATTTCAATATATTTATGCACTTTTATTTTCTTCCCTTTTTTCAATAATAATAACAAATAAACAATATATGATTATTTTTTATTTATTATTTAAGAATGGCGCCAAGTAAAATAAAATTAATTCGAAAAATGTGTTCGTATATGTTTGTTAGTTCAATTTAAAAAAATAGCAAATTGAATAACAAAACTGAGAAAAATAATAAACAGCAAAGCGAATCAAAAATGAATATAAAATAGAATAAAAAATGATAATACATTATCAGAATACGTTTATTTCATACCTCGGATAAGAGTAGAAAAATACTTTTCTGCTCTTTGGCGGAAAGGATCCCATTTCTGCCCTGGGGTCAGAAATGAGGTCTTTTTTTATTGCAGCGAAAAAGTACTTTATTCCTGCCCCGATTCTAAATGAATGTACTATTAATTGTTCTCAGTGAATATTGATTGAATATAATAATAAGGTATAAATGTCCCGCTTTGTGTTAATTTAAGAGTGACTTTAAACAATAATTTTAAAAAAATTATTCGTTATAAGAATTTCACTTGATGAAAATAAAGTTAAAATTAAATATTTCAAAGTCTTGATTTTAAACAAAGTAAAATAAACATCAAATAATAATGAATAAACAGTTGTTTTATATTATTTGTAATAATCACGGGCATTTGTTTATTTTCTATTGTCCAACTTTGTTGAAATAAATATTTGTTAAAAATGTATTCAAATATTTAGTCAAAGTATATTGTTTGAAAAGTAACGCCAACTGGGACATTTAGCATATAAATATTTGTGTAAAAGCAAAATATAATTAAAGAATGAATTTGCAGGGCTTAAGCACAAGCGATGGTGAAGTGGAGGGCCGAAGGCGCACGCGCAGTTCGGCGCGAGGACTGGCGCCAGCTGCGCCGGCGCCGTTGCCACCGAAGCGCGAGAAGCGCGAGCCGGTGGCAAAGACCCCGGGCGGACGGGGCCGAGGGCGTCCCAAACGACAGGACAAAGTGAACGACGCCAACACCGACGAGGAACTTAACAACAAAAACGACGAGAAAGACGAAGTCGAGCCGATGAAGGTCGACGGCGAGGACGAAAAGGACAACAAAGACGAAAAGGACGGCGTGAAAAATGCCGAGAATGAAAATAAAAGTTCCGAAGAGTCGGACGAAAAAGACGCGTCTGCGGAAGTCAAGTCAAATTCGAATAAGAATTCGGATAAGAATGACGATTCGGCGGACAATTCCGCGGAACAAGTCAAGTCTGAGATTGTGGAGGAGAAGAAAGTGGACAAAGAGGATGACGTGAGTAAAGACGCGTCCGCGACGGAGTCGACGCCGACGCAGCCCGAGTCCAAAGCAGCGCCACCTGGCGAACAAAATGCCAATGCGCAGACAGCCGAGGAAAACAAGGAATAACCGCATGGCGATTGATCATGAATGCGAAGCCAACCAACAATGTTTCCTACATTAATGACGATCATGCGCTGAAACGTCTTTATTATTATTATATTTTATTATTTTTTACATTTTTTTTTCATTTGGCAAAGATAACAAATTTTAACGAAAATCAGTCCGTTTGCATCAATTGTATGAAACAAAATTCAACTTCCGACCGACTTTGGGGTTCTCGATTGTTGGTCGGATCATTACCAATGAGTTAGCAGCAAAACTAAACAACAGTTTCACTCAGACAGATGACAATGAGAAAAAAGGAGCCACCAAGAATATACTTTTTAACGTGATTTGGCGTTTTGCATTGGTTCAATACACGATTCATAGTTAGATCACTTCCATGCAAGTTATTTAAATCAATAATTTCAATTCACAGATGCTTTAAGCATTTTCATTTTTCAAACTGAAGATAAACATTTTTGTTAATTATTATACGTTTGTATATTAGAAAGATGTTAATTAATAATTTGTTAAATAAAATATTTAATTGAGTTTCCAAGTCTTTTTTAGTTTTTTTTTGTTTTTGTTTTATGGCTCCTTCAATTGAACGGCAAATCTGAGCATTGGACAATTTTTTAATTCAGGCGTTATTCATTTTTACGTTGTACATTTTATCGTAATGTATAGTTTTTATTCTTATATATGTGCAGTTGCTAATAATAATTTGTAGTGACAATCGAGTTTTACGGCACTGAATTAATTATTCGATTATTAGGTTATTTACTTATAATGAAAAAAAGAAAAAACAAAGATACACAAAATGATTAAAAAACACAATACAAAAAGAGTGCTGGCCATGATGGGACACAATTTTAAAACAAACAATTGAGTTTAATCTTAATTTAATTTGTTTCCTTACTTTTCTTGGTTCTATTATTCTATTCTACAATTTTTCTACTATTAATTGTACATAGCTGTACGTTGCAAATATTGTCTGTCTTCTAGTTTAAGCAGGATTGCATGATTTCGCGAGTCAATTTTAAAAAAATTGTTTTCTTTCTCTTGGAGTTTTGCTTCATTATTTACTTTACATTATTTTATATTTTAACAAACATTATAATACAACAAACGAAATTGTAATCCTGTTGTCATTAAGGAGGATTCATTCATTCCTTTTTCTTCTTTTAGCAAATTTCACTTTTTTCGGAAATTGTGTGCTTCTTTTCTTAAGCGAATTTAAAGGAAAGCGAAACTTTGCTTTATAAATATAAGAAAAATCGCTGAAAAAAGGCGACATTCGTTAAAAGAAAAAAAGATGCATCTACCTTTTATCCTTACATTTTGTTTGTGCCAGCGAATGAGTCAAATAAGAAAGAAGAAGCAAAACTTTTGATGAGCAAAATTGAACGACCAAACTGAATAATCATTGAAAATCAATCAAAATCTAACAAAATGAACAATATATTCTTAATGTATTCTTAATAAATTCATGCTATATTCCTATTTTAAGAATATATTAAGAATCTATTAAAACTATATTAAGAATATAATTTACGGTTTGCTAGGAATGTAACAATGTTTCCGGTTTGCTTTCGATGTATGCATGCATCTGATCGTTTGAAAGAAACCACCAACATTTGAAGAACTGCGTAAAAGAGAAAGAAAAAACATTCAAGTGACTTGTTAAGCTATCGCGTGGCGGAAAAGAAACTAGTTGTAATAATTATACCAATAGAGTAAAACAACTGTCGATCGGACGGGAACCCCAACGCACATTAGTTTTTTTTGTTTACTTTTGATTCATTTAATTGAAAAGTAAAGAAATTCAACTTGATTCATTGCATAAGATTGATATCAAATTAGGACCCTTTTTTTTAATTTGATTTAAATCATCGTCTGGGGGACGAAGATATAGAGCATATACATTGTTCATGTACAATGGTAATATTATTGTAAAATATATATATTTAAAAGCGTCGTTTTTTTACGTGGACAAACAAAAGCATGTTTGCGTACAAAAAACTAAAACATAGGGAAAGAAAAAGGGGAGAAAGAATGAAACAAAAATAGAGGAGGGAGAAAGAAAGAGTGTTGTGAAAAAATGTTTACTGAAATGCGTGTATGCGTGAGAGAAGATGCATGTTTTGTAATAAGAAAACATTTCGAGCCAAGTTTTCATTGATGCGAGGACACTTTTTAAAGCAAATTGCCAATCATTCTTTCAACTTTGACGAGCATTCTTCTTGCTGTTCGTCAAAACCTCTGTGCGAATACTTTCAATTTTAAAATAATAGTAGTACCCACTTTGTTATGTAATTTTGCGATATAAATAAGCGATAAATCAATGACTGGTCTTAAAATCTTATACAATCTTATTAGATAATCGAATTCAAGTTTGTATTATAGTCTTTGATTGTACTTTAAAAGTGATGTTAAAATACTTAATTATCTTTCGAATTGATTGTAAAATGAACACATTTCTTGAAATGATTCAATGTGAGAAAAAAGAAAAAAGTAGTGCAAACTTGATTCGATTACTTGATGGTTAAATGAAACGGAAAAAAAAGGCAAAATCACAGACGTTTTACTTTTTGTATCAAATCTTTTGGTTTTTAAAATTGCGTAGATTTTGAACAATCTTGTAAGAGACAGGTCTGGTAGAATGAGGAACGCTTCAAATGTTCATTCGAAAGTTTATAAGGGGGGATTCGATTAATATATAAATATATATGTTATATATAAATAAATATAAATAAATAAATATGATTATGATAGAATGTATGTAAGACTTGCATATGCGGTTAAGACAAATAAAGGATTTAATGAAGAGTCAGACGAACATTTTTTTCATTGAAATTAAACAAATTCAGTTTATCTGTCTTGCTTTCGATCATTCTACTACTATCAGGGTTATTGCGCGCTTGCAAAAGTCAGGGGATTTTATTTTTCTGAAAAAGGCATAGAAAAGTCAGAGAATTTGATAATAATTGCATTTTTCAAATTTCATTTCAATTACATATTTTTGTATCAAAACAAAAAATATATTGTGAATATATTTTTGCATTAAACATATATTGTTAATATATTCATAATACATTCATAATATATTCTTAATATCTTACAAAATAATTCCAAATGTAGCTTTTTAACTTTACGTAGTGAATATATTTGTCAATATATTTAGAATACATAGTTTTTTATATGAAAAAATATATACAAAGTATATTAAGAATACATTTACAATATATGCGCAATATATTTTACGTTTTGCTAGGGGTTTAAATATTTAAAGTGATGGAATGTTAAAATGCATAAAGCACAACAACCCTGTACTCAGCATATATTTATTTCAACTTCATCAATCCTTCAACTGTGATTAATCAAGCGATGAAATGTTGTTCCATTGGTGTTTTTCAAAGTGCGAATGAAACTTCTTTTCGAGCCAGTTTTGTTATAAATCATACAACTGATTTTGTTTCTCATTCATGCAATGCACTCTTTACGATTAATGTGAATGCGATCCATTAATTTATATTATCAAACAAATATGAATAACTTATGATTAAGTGAATTGTATATGACAGTTGCATTTACATTAATCTGACCTGAAACATCTTTTCTTGTAAAAAGTATCATATTCAATGTAAATTACGACTTTGTTTCTTTAGTTTTTAAATGAATCGTACTTTCTATATTGCGAAATGCTTTTTTATAAATCACTTTATTCATTTAATTTCAATGTCAATTTTGTCAAAAATGCATTTTTGACATCATTTTATATTCAAAACTCAAGCTCTGATTACGTGCGAATATGATTACAAGCTATTTTTGTAACGGATGTTCAATAAAAGTCAGCATTTAAAGATATTTATATATAAACAAATGTAGGGAACATTAATAGAGTAAAAATCGCATTACTTTTTAAATTAGTTGTATATCAAAATTCTTATTCGTTAAAGGTGTATAAATTATAACATAGTTCAAGTTTGTATTCATTTTCTCCTTTTGTGATTTGTAGACATAACATGTGTAAAAAAATTGTATCAAAGTTTAAGTACATGTCAAAGTTGTTGATTTTTATACCAAAAAAAGGAAAAAGAGAGAAAAAAAAAGTTGAAACAGGAAAAGACAAATTACTACTTCAAACATGTCATTAAACTTTGCGTCGTCCAGTAATTTCCATTTTCTGTAAAATGATTTCATACTTAACATATATTGTAAATATTAAAAAGTAATTTTTCCACTTAATATTAACAGCGAATTAAAGAATGAATAAAAAAAAACAAATATATATACAAATATATATTGAAATGAAATAATTAGCATTTTTCGATATAGCGAACGGTAAGTTTTCAGTGTGGTTTAGATCATTTTAGACATTAGTTATCTCTCTCTATCTCTCTCTCCCTCTTTCTCATTGACTATAAAAATGTAAAAACTAATTACCCAAAGAAGTTAAAAAATAAATTTAACGCAAAATGCATAATCATTTTTACACGAATCATCGATATTTACCTGAAAAGGGTGATTAGAATTTATTCTTTTTAAAGTCATTGATGTTGCATAATAAATATTGAATTTGAAACAAAATATATGAAGACAAAAAATACGTGAATTCAGTTTAATGTAAAAAAAAAAAAAAAAACTTTTCTTATCGTCTTTTATAATTCAATAAAACAGGAACAAAAACGTGCATCGAAATTTCATTCGAAACTCTGTGAAAGAAAGCAAAATTGACTGAGTGCGAAAAATGTATATTTTGTTTCTTCAACGACGATTTGTAATAAAATTGCTTTCAAATTAATAAAGTATATTTAAAACAGACGCCAGGCATCTAGAATTTTATCACAGAAAATTACTCCAGTTTAAATTGCATTGTAAATGAACACACTTTATTCACTCATTTTTTACGTTTTTTTACATTTATTTTAAATTGTACGATGAACAAGTTTATACATTACTTATTTCTACATTATAAAAATGAATTCATGCTTTTTATTGTTATTTATTCAAAAAAAAATGTATTACATCCCTAGTAAAATGTAAAATATATATTTAATATATTCTTAATATATACTTAAAAGATTTATAATATATTTTAAAAGCATTACATCATGCGTATATGTCATATTGACTATATATGCACAATGTAATGCCAAAAGGGCAAATTTAGAGCATTTCATTAATATATTAAGAAAATATTATGAATATATTGAAAAATAAATTATATACAAAAAATATATTCTGAATATGTTAACAATATATTCACAATATATATTTCGTTTTGCTAGAGTTAAGTCTAATTATATTTCATATTAAATGAAATATGAAATGATTTATTTTATTTCAAATCAAAGTTCAACAATTAGTTTTTGAGTTAAAATTTACCAGCATTTTTTGCTTATAAAATAAGTTCGCTCTTTGGTTTTTACGATTCTTTTCTAAATTATCTATTATAAAACAAACGCAAATTGTATCACAAGAATTGTATTCGTCTTTCTTAAGTTAAAACAAAATTCGTGTAATAAAATAAGCCAGCGGCAAATAATACAATGAGAATTGACGAAATCATCACAACTTGGTACAAATTGGACTTGCCGTCGTTGGCATTTTGCTCAAGTCGATGTCGATCGCGACCCTTTTTCTTTGGTTTAAATTTCCTCTCAAACATCTCGATTTCCTTCTGATTCTTCAGTTCTTCTTCCTTTTGCTTTCGATTCAGTTCTTCTTCCTTTAATTTTTCCATCTCACTTTTCTTTCGTTCGCACACGTCGTCACAATTCACCGTCGCTTGTCCCGCACGAACGACTTTGCATGAAAAGTCCTTCTTTATTCTTTTACATTTGCACCAAACTTTCACTTTCTTGTTGCAAAATTCTTCTTTCTCGCAAACTCCAGGATGGCATTTATCCACGCATCTATGGCCACATTTATACTGCAAATAAGTTAAAATTCAATTTAAAAACAGTTCACATATATTTCATGTCAAATTATATTATTTTATATTAGAAAGAAACATATTGTCCTTAAACAAGCTTCTTAAATAAAAATTCTTTACAAATTATTAGACTTGTCAATTGCATTTTTTTAAACATTTGCAATTTCCAAAAAAATGCGTTATATATTTTGTACAACTTTCTAGTATAGAGCATACATAAAATTCACTTCAATTTCTTGCTTGATGTCTAAATAATACAAAATGTATGAAGAATACTTAACAAATAACGTTTACAAGTTATACTTTGTTATTAATTATAAGCATACATGAAAAAATATTGGACGAAAATTATAATAACATCAGTGTGTAAATGTTCAATTGACAAGCCTAAAAATAATGTCAATTACTATTGTACAATTTTATAACAATTTATATATATATGTAATAATGTATACAAATTCTAGTATTAAATGAAACTTGAGTATTAAAGTACATCGAGGGACATTTTTTGGAATAATTACTATAGTTTACAGCAACGAGGACACATCAAAAATGTTTTTAAATATATTCCTACAACTATGGGTAAATGACTTCAATACACTAATGAATACTTTTGAGATTCTTAAAGTAAGTAATAGAAAATATATTACATTTTTGCTATAGTTGCAGGAATAAAGCTGAAAACATGCTTAAACAATAGTAATTATTGCAAAAAATTAGCCTCCGTGTATATATAATATTACTCTATTATTAAATAAAAATTGTAGAATTAAAAAAAAAAATTGTATTTGTTATGAACTTGAAAAAAAGCTCACATTTTTGGGACACTGATTTCCGCATTTATAAAGTTCAATTTTGTGTTTTTGATTAGCTGAAGTGAGCGTGGAGCAGCGTATATACAGAACATTAATGCCACAGTGGCATTGCACTTTGAGCATCTGTTGGCAGGGTTTACACGGCGCCGGATGACAAATACTGTCGCAAGTGTGAGTGCAACCCGGAGCCCGTGGCAAAGTGCACGGTCTCTCGCACTCCATACACCCATCCACATCGTTAATCGCATGACACAACTTTTCGCACGTATGATTAGTGCAACTCAAAGTGCGTCCGCATTCACGCAAGCATGACATGGGTTTTGCTTTATAACACGGCCAGGGTGTTGTTTCGTGACCGCCGAGACAAGTCACCATCACGGACACTTCACACGGTGGACACGGCAAGCTTTTTAATTCCCATTTCTCTTGTGGTGTATCCCATGGACCGATAGGTTCACTTACGCCATTGATTTTCACCTACCAACACAAAATTCAATCAAATATTGCATTTTTTTATTATATACAATTTACTACATTAAGGCAAAATTATATATATATAATTTAATTTTTTATTTACATTACTTTTAGTTACATTATTGTATTATATTTTCTACTATTTATATTAATAATTAGGCCTGCCAGTTGAACATTTACACATTTACGTTATTATAATTTGTTTTCCAATATCTTTTATGTAAAAATGCAACAAGTATTTGATTGATACAATTTATTTATAATTAATAATAAAATTTAATCTATAAACATTAATTTTTAATTATCATTTACAGACTGAATAATTTAGATATTTTCCAAGAAATTATAGTGAATTTCATGTTCTATACTAGAAAGTTGTACAAAATATAGCACATTTTGTTTGGAAATTACAAGTGTTCAAAAAAGTTCAATTGACAAGACTAATATTAATAAATGTAGTTAATTTTTTACCGATTTTGATAAACATTTTATTGAAGTGCTATGATCATTATATTAATAATGAATTCAATTATTCATAAAAATAAATAATTTACATTAACAAAATGTATTTAATAAAAATGTTCAATTAACGTATATGTAAGAATGTGTGTAAAAATTCTAGCATTTTTGTAGTGCTTTTTATCTATTTTTTTAAAATTGTTTATTAATAACATTACAAAAAAATGTATCAAAATTCGGTCAGTTCAATTTGTTCTGTATACATTGCTTAGCAAAACGCACAAACAAAAATGAAAATCGGATGGAAATTACGTTACCGGGCACAGTTTTAATATCGACAAATGTGAAAAGTAAATTCTTCAACAATAAATTGCTTTTAAAGTAGCATTTATTGTTACAACTATTTTTGACTGGATTTTAAATATTTCGATTGTACTACATGAAAACGGATACTTTAAAGTATCAATTAACGCAATGAATATTGTTTTCGACTTTTTTCGATATTTCTTTTTTTTGAGTTGGATGTTTCCTAAATAGAATAAAAAATTGGTTCCATTTTTCACAAAACAATTGTACATTTTTATTTATTTTGGAACATTTAAAAATGTATTTTGTAATATCTTTTCAAAATTTGATGAAAAACGAAATATTTATAAAAGTCGAAATTTTAACAAATGCATGAATATGCAAAAAAAAAAAAAAAAAATCGAAAGATGATGCAAATTGAAATGATGGATGAAAAAAGGTCGAAAATGAACAATTTGCATGTTTTCATGTTCAACTGATTTGTGAATGAAAGGTCTACCTTAGTCCAAACTTTGGTATGACAAACTGCCGGACAAGTATGACCGCATCGTTTGAAAAGAATGGCGCAGACTTTTTTGCACGGAGGACAAGCGCCTTGATGACACTTGTGCGACTCGCGTTTTGAATGATGACAAATTGGCGGAATTTTGCACATCTTATTGCACGGCGGTGGCTTAATCTTCTTGACCGTGCCGCAGGGAACGGTAATTTTGCTGCTGCCGCAGCGACATTGGATGACGATTGTTCGCGGACAGGGATAACAGGGACCATTGTGACATGGAGCCGAGCATTTGTGTTTGCGACAATTCAACATATTATCACACGTCTTTTCGCAAACATTAAAGTTGTTTCTTATCAGACAATCGCAGCACTTTTTGTTGCACGGATGACGTCCGCAAAGTCGCATTTGTGTGCACTTTTTCGTGCAATGAAACTCCTTTCCGCAGGCAATTTCCTTCTCGAAACTACCGCACCGACACTTTTTCGTTACTACCTGCAAAAATATTAAATTATATTATTCATTATGAATTATATAAAATGAATTGAGCATTAAAAATCATGCAAAATAATGGATAATTTAATTTGTCATAATTTATAGAGATCATCCCTTAAATGATTAAAACCAGAGATGTTGAAAAGTTACAATTAGTTATACAATTAGAATTTCTGTGACGATGTATTGATTTTCAAATGTTGGACGTTAGAATTCAATTCTGATTATAACGTGTTTTCTCAAGTTCCATCTTAAGATCAGAGATGGGCACATTCAATTACAAATATAAAAGTAAAAGATTGTCGTTGTACAGAATGAACAAAGAATTGTATTAATTAACATATATTATTGAATGTTTTTGTTAATTTAACAAATACAATATATTAATTAACATATAATTGATGAACTATCTTTATGTATACGTAAAAAATGTTATTTTTGTAAGGGGATGTGGGCATCTCTGATTAAAATGATTGAAAAGTGAATTGAGCACCTGCAAGCATTGACCACACTTGTCCGGGTGGCATCTCATATTACAATAATGTGCCTTGCAATCGAGCAATTTGCCACAAGTATCGCCACAAGTAGGCGTACTTTGTTGCTTACAAGAGAGCACATATTTCTTCTTGCCGCACGGACAAGTGCGATTCTTCTCATAAGGACAGGGTCCACAGTCGTCCGAGCGATGACAAAATCCCATACAATTATGCACATTGCAGTTAAGTCTCTTGTTGCATGGCTTGTCGCATCGCCAGACTCGTTCGGCGCATATTTTGAGTTCCTTCTTTGCGCCGCAGTTGCAAGCGACTATCGACGATTCGGTGCACGCCGGACATTCGTCAGGATGACAATTTGCCGCGCAAAAATGACCGCACGCTAATTTGGCCCGACAAGTCTCACCGCAGCTCCATTCTTTGGCGCTGCATCGTCGAGTGGCGTTCTGTTGCTTTTTGCAAAAGCATGATGACTGAATGAGTTTTGCACAGGGCGGACATGGACCTGGATGGCACAGCAGAGTGCATTTGTGACCGCACGGAGGCTGCAATGCCTTGCCACAAATTTCGCTGCACGAGTGCGGAACGCTCCAAGGCTGGTACTCCGGATCTTCAACTTTGCCGCAGAAGCAGTAATATCGTGTCGGAATTTCGCTTTCTTCGTATTCTTTGCGACACTTTGGACTGAAATATCAGTATTATTATATTATTCATTCATTATCACTCATTTAATTGGGTGCTGTGACTAAGATCTAAATGAGGCTGTCACGATACTCGTGTACAATAATGACATAAAACTCAAATATTTAAATTATCAAGTATGACTGAGCCCAAATTATACAAAGTATAATAATAAACTTAGTAATGATTACCCGCCTTGTTCAAAGAATGTAGACTTTCGGCATAACAAATCATTTCTTCAAATAGTATGAGCAACGCAAAAGAAATTTCTTATGCAGTATAAGATTTTGTATATATAATTTCTCATGAGTTATTGAGATTAAGTGTGATGAAATGATACATTTGTTTTTGAGCTAAAATTTGAAGGAAATATGTCCCAGACAACCACGATTTTCACAAACAATTAAATGTGAAATACTGTGAGTACCAATGTGATTGGCATATAATTAACAAGTAAATCGCAAAAAAATTCCCTCTCGATGTGTCTTTACATGAAGCTTACAAACGGTGTATTTGTAATGATAGGAGTTATAAACTGTTTAAGGTCATTCTAGAGGTTAGGTTTGTTTACAAAAACGGCTTCTCTAAATAAAAAAATTCTACACACTTTCAATACGCAAAATTGATTCGGACTGTATACCAAATTTCTGTTGCATTTTCATATCATTGCGGCAAATGTTTTCAAATAAAAATTTAAATTATGTCTTTTTACAATGTAATTATGAATGAAAAGTTATTAAGAAATCAAATGTAAGTTATACCATGCCCACAACGGCTTAATTCCCTTTTCCTTTTTATATATTAAACTGTCTCTAATCCAATGCTGAATGCACGGTAAATGCAAAAATGTATAACACATGTTGCAACTCCATATCTGTAATTAAAATATATTTTATTTGTCATTTAGATAAAAACATTGATTACTATATTTTTAAATATCAGAACATATTGATATAAAATATTATATTCTATTAGTTGCACATACAGCGTCTGTTTTTTTCACCGACGAAATGCAAACTAAACATATTGATGCACCAGAGTGACAAATGTCCGTCAAATAAGACAAAGTTTTTTCTGTTTCCTCGCCTTTGTGCTGATAATTTGTAAAAATTTTGCCCACCGCTTGCTGTAAAACATCATCGTTCATTTCATCATCTTCGCTACTCGAATCAATTATGTTATTCGACTCAAGATGTTTTTTAATAGCTGCTCGATTTTGAGCTTCTGCTTTTTTGAATTTCTTCATCTTTGACTAAATAATAATCCTGCAAAAATTATTTTTTAAGTAAATATATTATACATAATATAATAACACTTTTTGATATTTAAATTTATACATGAAAAAAAATATATATATATATTATCAATATAAAAATATTTAAATATTATATATAAATATATAAACTATATAAAAAATAAAAATATAAACAAAATGTAGAAAGAACTCCTAAGAAAAGTCGTATAAGATTAAAATTCTAATTAAATTCATTTTATACATTATTTGTATATCAATAAAAAATTATAATAAATTAATGTCAATTTTAGGATAAATAAATTTTTGTCGTTAAAACGAAAACACAGGAATAAAAAAAAAATATACAAAAATATTGTCAGTCAAAAGATTATCAAGTCAAGTCCAAATTTACCTTTAGCTCAATGTTTAATTCATAGCAATTTTGTGGTGAGAAAAATATTGCTCTTACTGAATAACTTTTGTTTCACTTATGAGGTTACTTATTTATTTATCTGCAAATGTAATTCGGCGTGGAAAAAACATCCGGTCGTAACAATGAATCAGTGTTGTGAGATTGAATAGAGTCACTGAATGTGTTTTGTCACTTTTGCTGTTTCGCTTGTTTACATGTTAGAAGAAAGAGATAACAAGAGCTGTATTTGGTTTCTAACTCTGCATCTGCAATAACAAAAAATCATTAATGAAATAGTAAAATAATACAATTTATATATTCAATTATATATTACAAATATTTTTGTTGCCAGTAAAATTGAAATGAGCTATCTTCAGATTTTAACTTAAAAATGATTTTTTGAATAAAATCATCTATCGATGATGAATATGAAAATTAATTTGATTTCCCGTTAATTGTTTGTTTAAATCAATTTTTTAATTACTTTTTAACATTTATTTAATGCATTTTTGTACGATAATTCTTTCTATTTAGTTTCAAAAATTAGTTAAAATGGTTGATTATTCTTTGATTATAATAATTAATTTTGAATAACAATCAAATTATTATTATACTATACAATATTATATTATCTCATTAAATATTTCACATTTAAATTGAATAATAATATCATCCAATTATCCAATCGAAACTTCATATTCGTAAAAATCCCCAAATTAAAAAAGTCCTTCAAACGTTTAGAAAAGTAATACAATTTGCGATACACCTTATTCCAATAAACAACAAATTATACAATGCAAATCTTTATTTCAATTTCAACTTCCTGTTTGGACAATAATGTTATTGGCTATTAAATGTTTACAAATAAAATATGTATTCTAAAAGAAAAATAATTAATTAAAATAAGGTTAAATAAATTAATTATAAGTAAATTGAACAATAATTAAATGATTTATATTATACACTTGTTTATTTTGCTAAAATAAACAACAGTCATATTTAATGTCATTGTAGTACATACTTAAAATTGAATACGACGATTATTTATTTGACAACTCTGTTTTGCTCTACGTTGCCTTTTTCTTGAACGCATTTTTAATTCAATTCTTCACGTTTTGATGTTAAACCTATTTGTACCGCTTAAATTATTTATTGCAGGTTATAATACGTTGATGGTCAAATGTAAATACTACATAATAATTATTTATTAGTCAATATTTAGTCAAAGATTTTAAGTAACAACATTGCCTAAGAAATAATATTTGACTGGTCAATGTCTACAATTTTGATCTACATTTACATAATTAAAACATCCCATAATTGATAATAAATGGACTTGCATTTGCAATTTGTTTATCAATTTCAAAGCCATGATTATTTATCAACTGAATTGAATTTAAAGTATTTATTGCCTACATTTTGAATCCCACGCTGGGTATATTTTGTCTATTTTTCGGTGCATTTCAATAACTACACTGAAGTTGGCGGCGCTGACGTAGTGTGTGTGAAAATGACATTACGTTAGTCGGGACCTTTAAACAATGTTATGGCACGTGTGACTTGTATATACAACAAAGCAAATCCATCTCTGCTGCTGCATCTTTTCCAACTCTTCTTTTGCATTCGTCAGCAGGTTATGTGACTCACTCAAATCCAAACAACAACAAAACACTCGTCGCGCAACATCTTCTGCACACCAAAGCTCTCCTCTCTCTCTCTCTCTTTTTTTCTTTCTTCTCCTTAATTTCTTCTATAGACATAACATTCAACAACTACAACAATTTTGGGACAACACAATGATTGACAAAGTATAAAGTTTGGGGAGACATTTTGACAGTTGTGACGATGGAGTGCGATGCAAGAGAGAACAGAAAGGACGAGAATGAACAAAATGCGAGTGCGGAAATAATAACGCCACCGCCACCGCCACCCACGGCCACGTCGAGTGCAACCAACGCCAGGAACTCGGACGCCAAGAACACCGCGGTCAAGGTCGTGCGAGGAAACAAGAAGATCAAGCTTGACAATGCCGATGCTAGTCAGACGGATAAGAAAGGTTTTTCTCTAGCTTTATTTTTTCATATTTTATATAAAACAAAGTTTTTTTTCTTCTTCAAATTTCACTTTCAATTTGTACATCAAAAGCGAATACAATCAAATTTACACAAAATATAAGCTGTTTATGTGTATTGAATTCATTTTAATTCATCCTGAATAAAGGATAATATTTTAAAACAGTTCATAATGAAACTATCAAATTATATAAAAGTTGTAATAGAAATAATGATATTGTTTTATTTCGTAGTATTTTTGTTGAAAATGCTCTAATTTCATGTTTCTATATAAATCTTAACTTATTTAAAAAAAAAGTGGCTGGAAAACCTATAAACAATCTAAAAGATACATCTATGTCTCATAATGAATAAAATAGAAATATTTATGAAATGAAATACTTAAAAATAAATTGTTTTATTTGGATGGATATTTGATGAATGACATCAACATTTCAGATACAAAAGAAGACGATGCAGCCGAGGCTAAGATCGTGCGATCACTTAAAAGGTCATGCGAATTATGGTCCATGGAAGACAAGAATACTTTCTTCAAAGCCGTCAGTGAATTTGGCAAAGACTTTGACGCACTGCAGAATTATTTTCAAATTCAAGGCAAGAAAAAGGGTCTGCCAGAAAATATGATCAAAAACAAGGAACAAATTCGGCACTTTTATTATCGAACGTGGCTTAAAATCTCAAAACATTTAAAATTCTCTGAAGGTGTGTATTTACCTATTGAATGAAAATCGATCCAAAAATAAAAATTGGTTCACTTATTGTTTTTCATTTTTCGAATGACATACTAATAAATACAATCTTTTGCAGATGTTAAAAAAACGTCCCAAGAATTATACGGTCTGATAAATTACGGCGAATTGAGACGAAAACTGCCGCGAACGCACGAAAAAGTTCAAATGAAATTGAACGAACTTGTTTATTGGGGTTCCACTCAGGTGCGCTTTCGTGGGAAAACTATGCGAATTAAAACACCAATTTGCCGAGCCCTGAGAAAATTGAATCAATTAGAAGGCGAGTCATTTATTACTAAAATCCTCGAAATGTTAGAGGATTTCATTTTTCTGCAAAAGTCAGGGAATTTTATAATTATTTCTGCATTTTTTTCAAATTTCATTTCAATTACATATATTCCTATTAAAACGAAAAAAAAAACAGATGAATAAATATATTTTTTCTTTCTCAATAAATATTATAAATGTATTCTCAATGTATTTGTAACATATTCACAATACATTCATAAATTACTTCAAATTTAACTTTTTAACATTACTTAGTAAATATATTTAGACTGTACCAAGAATATACTAACAAATATATTTGAAATATATTTTTTGTTTCACTAGAGTTGTGTTAATTTAAAACTTATTTATTTGCTTGTTTAATCAGAAAAAATATTAATGTTACAATGATTAAATTAAATTATTTGTAGTTTTGAAAATACAGCCAAATTAAAAGTAAAAATAAATTAAAAGTAATAAATTAAAAGTAAGTAAGAAAGTAACAAATTAAAAGTAAAAATAGTTAATTTGTTACTATTTAATATTAAAAGCAATCAAAAGTTTAATTGCATAAGACATTTAAATAAACATGGAAAGAAACTAAATTAATAGAATAATAAATGTAGAAAAACTTGGAAAGTTGAGGGAATTTGAAAATGCATAAAGCGCAACAACCCTGGATTTTTGTTATTATTTATTCTTTCTTTCGTTCTTTTATTATGTCATTGTTCTTACAGATTGGCAAGAAGACATCAAACTGCCTTCAAAAGTGACGCTGGAATTGCGTCCGGGAAACAACAGAGCCTGGTGGCAAGTTCAGTCTTCCTCGATGAATCCCAGAGTGCGTTTACTTGCACCTATTCAACGACGAGTGTCCACAATTTTAAAGTTTTTGCAACAAAGATGGCAGCCTGTCAAATATAAACCTGTATCCTTTAACAAACAAACAAAAGTTGCTTTAAGGGTAGGTTTAACTAAAATTTCAACTATGTAATCCAACATTCATACTTTATTATGTACTTTTTTCTCTGAAATCGAACTGTTGGGGTTGATATTTCTTATATTTTAGGTATTGTTTTACGGAAAAATGGAGAAATTTCGATTAGTTAATTTTGTACAAATTAACTAATCCTTCAGTATTTGATATTTTGCTATTTATACTATTAATTTATCATATATAATTGAAATTTCAGTTCTACCATCTCTTAATGAATAAATAAATCAAATATTTTTCCTGAATACTTTTTTCTTATAAAAATAAGGGTTCAGAAGTGGAAGAAACAATGAAAGACACCGAAAATAACAATCGACTATTGCTTCGTTTGGCTCCTCCAGAGCGTTGTAAAATCACTCTGCCGGAGGTAAATTTGGGCGAGTGTCTGACGAGCAACAGTGTGAGTTTGAATTCGCACGAAAAACGTCTCGGGTTGAAAAGTTCGCGAGTTGAATTGTTGGGTTCAATGCAGTATATCAAAGGTGTTGGTCGCAAGGGTATTAAGAGATACAAGACTGACAAAAGATTGAAGAATTTTGGAGAAGAAACTGCTTCGAATGCTGAGAATAGCAGCGACATTGACGCGGTGGAATCGGGATCGGAAAAAGTCACCAATGGTCTCAATGATAAATCTGCCAATGAAACGACAAGCAAAAATGGTTTTAAGTGTATGAAAACGTTTCCTGGCAGAGAAACCATTGAACGAATTAGAAAGGGATGGAATATCGAGGAAATTAATACTATTACTGTTGGCGATCTTTTTTTAATGGTATTATTTTGCATTATCATTGTTTTTGCATCTTTTTAATCCATCTAACTGCAATTAATGGTTTTATTTTTCATTTTAGTTTGGACAAGATTCGAAAATTACTTTGGAATATTGGTGGGACACGCCTCAATCGAGAGACGATAATCTTTCCTCAGCATTGCGCAAATTATTGTCACTGGCAAAACATTGTGGAGCCAGTAAGGTAAATTAGAAAATGATTCTTTTAAGCTGATATTTCAGTCACATAAGAACAACAAAGAATCTATTATAGGAAGAGAGAAACATTTAGTTCAGCTGAGATATCACGTTAAGGTGATACGTCCGACAAACCTAAAAAAAACAAAAACATTTGCAATTTCAAATAGTCTAAAATTCAAATGGTCAAATTAATTTTTAATATTTCCCGTGATGTAACAATCCTATGTAATCTAATTAAATTCTGACTATAACATAGTTTCGGACGTCCCACCTTAAATGGACAAAAGGAAAATAGTGAAATATATAAGAACAATAATTGATTTTCATATAGAAATGCAATAAAAATAACGATATCTTTTGCAGTTGTATGACAACGTTTCTGGAAGTAATGAAACGGTTGTTTCTGCGAAAGTGAATTCAACTTTCAAGAGACCGTTGATACCACTTGGATATCACAAAGCCGGTGTTACAGATGCCTTTGAGAGTCAAATGGCTGTAAGCATTTTATTCTGTCTTTCGTTTTCGAAACTCCATTGTTTCAATGAATACAATAATTAATTCATTGTCAAAATGTATAGCATTTTTCAAATTTTGTATAAATAAATAATTAACATGATAAATTGATTGATTGCAGAAATTCAAAAGTCGATTTTGTAAAAGAGGAAGAACCGTTCGACCGCGAAACTTAATTGTTCAGAGAACACTGCCGATTGCGACATCATCATCCGAAGTTCCAAGCGCCTCGTCAACTGAACACACATTAAGTCCCGCCGAAATAACGTCGTGCAATCATATTGAGAAACATCTGCCTATTCGAGATGACACCGAAACGCCGAGTTTTCTTAATGGCGTTCTCGCGGTCCACGAGGAAGCCTCCAAACAAACCAATTCCATTGTCATGAGTGCATCGCAAATCTTAAAGGAAGGCGAACATCAATGGCTAAACAGCGAAGTAATTTCTTATGCCAAGATACTTTTCTTTATTACTTCATTTTCAAAAATAACTCATTCAACAAAAGTAACAAGTAAATTCATTCACTTTTCCTCTAGTTAAAAAGCATAATATATTGTCCATAAATAAAACATATATTAACAATATATTTACCATATATGGACTATATATTGACCGTATATCGATCATATATTGGCCACATATATTGATCATATATGAATTACTTTTGTTAAGTACTAATACACTGCCAATATATGGTCAGTATATGGAAAAATGCAAATATACATTGTTAATATATAATTTGCTAAAAATAATATATTGTTAATATATAAACAATATATGATCCTTTTTATTAGGATGGACAAAATATTGTATCCAATTTTGATTATTTCAAGCTTATTATTATCACTGTTTTGATATGATTTAAGGGGAACAAAAAAATTGTGTTGATAAGTGATAAAGTGTCGTATCCGTATTTTGTAATCAGTGTTTTCCATTAGATGCATTTTTGTAATGATAATATGATAAAAATACAAATACTCGTTTGGGATTCCCTCGCTTATCTTCTTTTAGGTGGTTCCCCTATTAATTAGGTTGAATTTAAGTACAAAAAAGGGATAATTCATATCTCCTCAAACAATGTAAACTAAAGTATAACAAAGTGTTCACTAAACAAATTTTTGTAACAAAAAATTGTAAATGGTAAATGTTAATTTGTATAATTTCACTTTTAGGTCGCTGATTTTTCTCTCAGTAGTTTTTTGGGTCAATTGGAATCTCCAGTGAAAATAACGCAAAGTCACGCGGATTCTACAATTCATATAGTCAGACCTCCATCGGATGTAAGTTTGATCAACACTGAAATTTCAATGCATAAATCTACGTTGTATTTACGTTTAATTGTAAACTTGTTTGATTAGAATTGTTTTACAGGCAAATATAAAATGATAAATTTGCTGTTGTCACTACTTTCAAATTGACCGATTGTTATGTAAAATTTGTTTTTTCTTCGTCTTTAAATTACAATATTTAATAATAGTTGAAACTTCGCGTAAAATTACATCCTGATTAGTATTTCCTACGCGGTAAGTCGAAAATTATAAATAAACAAGATTGCAAAAAGGTGATTGCATAATCTTCTTCTTTCAATGTTTATTCGCGAATTAATGAAGAAAGTTGGAAACAATTTTGATCAAAGCAAGTGAATTAATTTGTAACTCAAGTTCTTTTTTTTTTTTGCTTATTCTAAAATATTTAAAGACTAAGAGCTAATAATTGAAAAATAAATTTAAATTTTTTATCGTGTAATTTATAAACATTTCTTCACAAATGCATTTAGTCATTTGAATAAAGTGAATTTGAATTGAAGCGATCTTTTCTTTTTCATATACAAAAGTTGATTCGATATCTTGAGATTGAAACTGATAGTTAAAAACATTGTTTAGAGCAACGAGTTTGTATTGAATACATTGAAGAAACTCGTTAACTTGTTGAAATGGATGCAAAAAATGTTGCCTCATTAATTATTCAAATGCGACGATTATGATTATATTCTAACGAACTTTATTCCTTCAAAAGTTTTTGATCTTTATTAAATAAAAGTTAAAAAACTAAGAAGAATAAGAAAAAAAATGTTAAACTAAAAATGAAGTTTAATGGATCTTAATATTAAAAACATAATCATCCGTTGATTCGAAATCAGAGTTTAATTGTTGATTTGATTATAGTTATTCATAAATCTATTTATATTACGCGAATAACGATAAAAACATACGATGATCGCAATCATACTTTTCTCTCTGCACGTGTTTTAGATACGTATGTTTCATAAAAATGCGATTTTCAAATATACCAAAGAAACAGACAAGTAATTAACAGAAGACAATTTTTGTTTTAAATTATATGCAGTGAATATTTGTATATATTAATTAATTCATTAATGTTACATAATAAACATGTAGTTCTTAATTGTACGATTAAGTAACTGTAATTGTTTAATATTTGTATACAACAACTAATTTGGATGTTAATTATTAGGCTTGTCAATTGAACTTAGTTGAACATTTGTAATTGTCAAAAAAATGCGTTATATTTTGTACAACTATCTAGTATATAACATTAAAATTTACTTCAATTTCTTCATCTATGTCTAAATAACGCAAACTCTATGACTGATAATTAAAAAATAATGTTTACAGATTATATTTTGTTATTAATTATAAATATAGTTTGAACTGTTCAAAATAGTTCAGTTCAAAGTTCAAATAGTATATTTTCATTTTCTTACAACTGTCTATATATTTTATCATCAAATTCATTTAATTACATGAATTTTTGATCAACTTTTATTAATAAAATACTTCTTGCATTTTTACATACAAAATATTGAAGAAAATTATAAAGTAACCAAATTATATTTTATAATATATATATATTAAATTATAGTTGTAATATCAATCAAAGAGACATTCAATTAATGTTATCGTCGATATATCATTATATTGTAATTAATTAAAATTTAATTAAATTAAAGTAATGGAAAAGTAACTGAATGTCTAAAAAACTAATCTTCAAATCTAATTAATTGAAACAAAATTATAATAACGTAAATTTGTAAATGTTCAATTGACAGGCCTATTAATTATATCAAAGTATTTAGTAACTGAATTAATTGTTTAATGAATTGTATTAATGGATAAATCTGATTTCAGGTAATATCAAATATGCAATGTCTGATGGGTGAAAACAGTGTGGATTACGTGAAGAAGTTTGCAAATCTTGCGTCACAAATTGCAGCGCAAGATCCGACGATTTCGCCGTAAAAAAGTCATCCCGCTTGGTCTGTATGCATCTGTAAATAATGGAAAAAAACGTCAAAAAGGAAGTCGAGAAAGAAAAATGGTTTCTTCAACTGAGTTGGATATTCGAGTAAATAATTGTACTCGTTTGTTGATACAATTGATGTAGTGTTAGTTTTTGCGAAATTTCACGTCGCAATTAAGATCGATGGATGATCGCGCGAAGATAAATTGAAATAATGGATAATACAAAATTGACAAGAAGAAGCTTAAATAGAGACAGACAGAGAAGAAAACGAAGACGAAAGTAAAAAGCAAAACAAAAAAAAAGGAAGAAAAAATGCAGTATTCTTGGAAAACTCGGCGATTGGCGTATTGCGAAACGATTTTCAAGTGAATCATCTCGCGCACACGTGACTAGCACGGAGGGGGATGGCCAATTATTTTTCCATTTATTAACTAACGAGCAGACACGTTTTCTTTTATAATGCTCATTTTTTGTCTTCACTTTTATTGTGCGTCTTTTTTTTCTTCGTTATTTTTCGCTATTCGTTACCTTCAAAAGGGAAAGACTAGCCAAGTACAAAATTATCATCAAATGAAAATGTATAAACGTTTAACTATTAATACAATTTTATAGTCGATTATATATCTCTCTCTGTCTTAGTTGCGTTTTTTTTCGCCGTAGTGCCATTAACACTTTTTGCGTCACGCGAGTCGCAATTTACAATTAATTTCGCGAATTCGCCTTCCAACGAAACTCAATCATTTCCGCTAATCACAAACAGTTGCAGCTTGGATTATTTTTATACTTATTTTCATTGTTAAACTTTACGTTTTTGGCAAATTTATTCAAATTTTGCTTAATTTTGATTATGCTTTGTTGAAACTTTATTGAAGTTGATAATTCATTGATTTTACTTGTTTTCTTCGACTTTATTTCAGTTTATCCAAAATTTGTATTTTTTTTAATATTTAAGAAATTAAACATAATTTCTTTCTGATATAATTTAAAAAATAATTAAATATTCACATTGTTTTTCTACATTTCAGTAATTTTTGTGAAAATAAAAAAGATTGAACTAATGCTATGAGAGCTTAATTTAATTAGTTAAAAAAACAATTAAATCAAAAATTAATTAAATTATTTACTAATATTGTTCTTTTTTGTAATTGAATACATCGAAGCAATAGAAAGATATTCAATTAATGTGCACGTGTATTGAAAAATAGCGCATAAAATTAACATGGTTTTAATGGTCGTTGATAATAATCCGTGCGAAAATTGTATTCTTTTTTTTTCGTTCTTTTTCATCTCTGTTATTTGAGTTTGGCAGCTAAATTTAAATGATTAGCATAATAAATAAATTGAAAACGCAAGTGAGACGACCGATTCGAGGCCCGAGGTAATATATGGATAGACGATGATTATCGTGTGCGATAATTTGCGTGCAAAAACGTGATGCCGAGCATAATCGCGATGCGAATCGCGCGACATAACAAAAAATAATAATCAAAAATAAAATAGAAGAAAAAGAAAAAACAAACAGAACAAAAGCGCGATTTTAATTTAAAAAAAAAAATAATAATTGTTGAACTATATTTAATGCAATTTAGTTTTTTTATTCATTATTTAATTACTTTGATTTATAAAAGAGATATTTTATATGAAATATTGACTTTAAAATAATATTAAATGAATAACTTGAATTAAAATTAAGTTAATTCACAGCAGACAAACAAAAAAAAAAAAAAAAAAAAAAA
>JABFPJ010001409.1:0-25889 GCA_022817425.1 Gryon sp. ZL-2020 | reverse complement strand
TAATATAATATAATATAATATAATATAATATAATATAATATAATATAATATAATATAATATAATTTAATTTAGTTTACTTTTTAAAAATGGATAATAGTAAATTGAGATATAAATGTCAAATAAAAATATTCAAACCTATAAATAATCACTGAATAACAAACAACATAAGTGTTTTTATCAGACTGTTTTTGTATTTCTAATAAATGAAAATTCTATTGCTAAAAGTGTCAATTACCGGATGTTTCCGTCATCTCAAAAAAGACTTCTTAATATAGACTATTTCTTACTCAAAACACGTTTTTTTCGCTTTACAAAACACTGTATAACAATGTTCTCAATAGATTTACAAAATTATAATTAAAACATACTTTTTTGACAAATTTCTACTTTTTTATTAATAACAAATTAAAAAGTTTAATGACTTTCTCTGTAACGTACAACTTTTTTCCGATACTTCAAACATTTAATTTCCGGCTCAAAGTTTTTTTACTGTATCTGTCGTAAAATTTTGACACTTGACAAAGTCTATTTCAAACACAAAAATTCGCAAGAATAAAATATGGCTAGTGCCATAACAAAAAAATATTATAATATTGTCAACTTATACAATATCATATTAAATTATATTCAAATACAAAAACACGAAAAATTATACTGCATTCAAATGTCTGTAAACTTGTTGTTTCAATTATTGAGTCAAAATGTTTGGGAAGTTAACTTAAAAATAAAATGTACAACAGCTTCTTATGCGATTTTAAAAAAGTTTCAGTTTTATAAACAAAATATTTTAAAGGTCAATTTGTACTTTTAGGTCTCCATGAATTCTTATAGTTTCCTGGTCAAATGTCCATTAAACAAAGTATTAGAGTGAGACAAACATATTTTGTTCAATTACTTCCTTTAAACTCAAATTTTTATTTTTTTAGACTAATCTAATTTAAAAAATTGGAATAAGTAAATATTCACTTATTCAAATTCAAAGAGCTTCATATATTGACAGTAAAATTATTTATAATAATAATAATGTATATATTTATATATATATATATATATAGTAGTAAAATTTGTTTAAAGATTTCAGGTTCGTTGTACTCTTGATGGAATAGCCGATTCATAGTCCAGCGAACGCGGAAGAGTATCGCGCAAAATGCACACGTTGAATTGAATAATAATCCACCGTGGAAGCAAGTGAAGCTGCGCGTCGCTAAAATGACTTAATCTTAGGCTTAGAAAGCAACTTCGTTATCCTTGACTCCGATCCCATATAATCCAGAACAAATCCTCACAGAGGCTAAAAATAATCGATACAGCTGTACCAACAGGTTGGTCGAAACTCTGACATCACACCAAAAAGACAATTTTTCATTCAAATTTGCCAACAATTTGTACACAATTTTACATCCTTAACACTTATTTGTCGATAAGCTCAGAAAACTCAAGTGAACCTAAAACAAAAACGAAAAACGAGTTCAAACACATTCAACAGTCCGTTTCGTTCGATGATACTTCACTCTTCCACTTGTGGATTTACAATATATTTTCAGCCGCAGAAATGTTAAGTGTGTTCAAAAGTTTATCTTCTCTGCAGTTCATTACTTACTCAGATGTAATAAGATTAATAGTAAATAGTAAAATATTTTTGTTATTCGACTGTTTTTTAACTTACTTATTTACCAAGTGCATATATTTGTACTGTATAAGATAAATAAGTTTCAAAAATACATTGTCACTGAGTGTTATACAACATTATTAATATTAAACGTACAATATAACTTAATGTTCATCTTTAATCATTATTTTCATTATTATTATATTTCTTTATTATCATTATTTTTCATCTTTAATTATAACTATTTTGTTAATACTTTTATCAAATATTTTGTTTATTATATAATATGTTTCTAATAATAAAAATTAAAATTACTTTTTTATTTAAATATCTTTTTAATCTTCTTTTTTATTCCTTATTAATTTACAAAGAAAAGTTTAAAATTACCATGTTCACCAATATCGTGACTTGAACCACTTGTCTCCAAAGTCCACCAAACGAAACAAATTTCATTTTTATTTTCATCTCTCTTGCCAAACTTAAAACAAAATTATAATTATAAATCATCATAATGATAAAACAATACCTTACTTGAAATGATGAATTCTTTCATGCGGAAAAAGAAACATTAAACTATGTCGGCAAAAAAACGAATTGGAAACATTACCTGTTACAATCATTCGATTCGGTTATCGTAAATCCCCTAAAAGGTATATAAAATGGATTAACAGAGAAAGGGATGCACAGAAAGTTTGTTTGAAATCACAAAAAATCACATTTAACAGAGAAAAAGCACACACGGAAGCGCATAATTGAAGCATCGTAATTACCTTCCAGTGTCCTTTCAAACTTCGGCCCCGCAATTGTGATTTTATCCGTCACCTGGCCATCCTTTGCGTCGTAGCGCCGAGATCGTTGCACTTGCACAAGTCACTTTTAACTCAACTAACTTCGATTCTCCTAATGACATAACTGCGATTTTGTATATATATTTATATATATATTTTTTTTATTTTATAGATAAAAAGAAAAAAAATATAAGAGAAACATGAATGAAAAAATTTAAGGTAACAAAATCACATTCGTCACTCGCATCACACACGACAAAAACTACGACTCTACGCGTAGCGCTTGCAAGCGCTACCACTGTCGCTACACTAACTGCCGCTTTTCAATGCAATTTCAAACATCCCAAAGCTCCCGGCCAATCCACTCGCGCACTGCCTTCGCGCATAGTCGACTTTCTATAGTCCGAGACTATACTAAAACACCATTCTGCTTTGTTTTTGTTTTTGTTTTTTGTTTGTTTCGCTTTATTTAATTTTCGTTAATTTTGTTAGCTATTTTTATATTTGTCACAATCAAAATGTGTCGCAATTTGCTTTTTGGCATAAAAGAATTATTTCGATTAAATCAAATTAAATACTAAAAACAACATATTTGGACTGTTTTATGATGTTATTTTGTTGAAATCTTGATTCAAAATAGATTAGTGTGTTTTATTACCAAAAAGAAATTTCCGCAAAATGCATTTCGCAGAATATACATGATTATAAGTAAACATAAAAAAGGAGTTATGAAAGCCTTCCCGTAATAATTGTAGACTAGAAATATTTTAATCAAGTGTGCTGATTCAAATATTTGAGCAAAATATTTAGAGTTCTTATTCAATTTTGCGAAATTAATGTGAATTTTTACTATTTTTTCGTGGAATGTTTTTGAATGTCACCTCTCTAGGATTGCACTGCCAGAAAAAATAAGAAACATATTACATTGTTCCTTGTTTTATCACGAAAAAATACAACATTAGTCTGTTTTTTAAACCAGGGATACATTATAAATATATTTGTTAATTATATTGAGTATATTTACTTCTTTTATTTAATAATAATAATAATAATAAGAATTATTGTGTTATAATTATTAATTAATTATTACATATGTTATAAAATTTTAACATACAATGATTAGTGGTATAATAATAATAATAATAATAATAATAATAATAATAATAAGAATAATAATAATAATAATTCTTTATTTTTTTATTGCAATATGAAATAAAGCTTTACTTTAGCACACACTTTTCTAATTAACAATAAACACACTTTTATGTATTTATTGTTATGTGTATTGAACTTCCTCAAAATAAACAAAACCGTTGTCCTTAGAATTTGATGAAATTGGTGTGCGGCTTACATACGTTACATGCGCCGAAAAGGGGCAGCAGTGCTCCCGAAAAACGAACGATCGTCGTATGTATGTTTGGCGCAAAATATCAACTTATAAGTTCAACTGTTGCGCCAAACCGTTTTAGATATATACTAATATATTTCAAAAATATAACAAGAGACACGGTAGTGTCTCTGGCCAAGTACAAAAAAACGTATTTTCTTCCGTATGGGTATGATGTTTAAACTGATGATAAATCTGTCTGAGATATGTATGATGTATATAATGCATATAAAAAACTACCTTTTTTATAAGTAATTTCTTCAATATAGGAAAGGGTGTGTTAGCTAGTATTACATAAAATCATAAAATTATAATATGTTTATATTATTATGATTTAAGTAATGTAAGAAATAATTGATATGACATTTAAGAATATCATCATTACATTCTTCACATTTTTTCTGAAACTTTATCAAGATATTATTTAAAAAAATATAAGTCTACAATAATTCATCATAAAGCAGTAAAATTCTGAAACTGTAAAAGTTTAAGTATTCATAAAACTGGAAAAATAACAGTTTGATTACAAATTTATTAAGTTGTTATTAAAAACATATCAGACTTTTATTATCTTTATAATGAATGATGATACATTTCAAGCAAATATTTTATTATAGTTTAAAAAAGGCTAAAGAAAAATTGATATACCATCTACCTTAATTTAATGTAATAATAATACTAATATAAATTGATGCACAGCTGTAATATAAGTTAGATTTTTACTCGTGGAAGAACAAATAATTCGTGCTTAAAAGTTTCTACAATATTTATTATACAAAAACCTCATTTTGTACAAAATTAATTATTTATTCTACAATGTATACAACTCATCCATAATACACATGTTGGCTTAAACAAAAGTCAGCATTCCAAAACAAAATATCGCCAGTTTTCAATTGGCCAATTTTTATTACTTATGCTATTCAGTATTGCAACTTTTAATGCGGGGCAATTTGAGTATAGCAGTTTCATTTTCGCGAATGGACTTTTTTATTGTGAAATAAACGCAGCATTGGACGACTATAGCGAAATTTCTTTCTTTTTGAGTATACGGCATTTTATACGTAATCAGAATTTTATTGTACATTTTATTAAAACTTCGTCCTAACTTAATGTCCTTTAATTTAAAAATTACAACAATTGAATTAAGTTTAATCTCTTTCAAAATATATAGATTTAGAGATTCAGTGAGCTTGTATAAATTGAAAATAAAGAATCTAGAAGCATTTTGATAAATGCATATATTTGGATTGATAAATATATAAATCATGCAATAAATTTGATTAGAAAAATAATGAAACAATGTCAAATTAATCTTATATGCAGTTTTAAAGATGTATTATGTATAAATAAATAAATTGTATTCCATTATATTAATTGATATAAGCAGTTTAGTTAGTTACTTTGTTGACAATCCTACGAACATTTCACATAATTTCTTGTACATTACAAATACCTATATATTTATTTATGTTATTAGAAATGTTGTTTCAATAATTTAAAAATTATTCATAGCACCATTATAAAAATGTGATGCAAAATTCCATTCGTACATATATGTACAAATTTAAACAATCTATATAAAATAAATTTACCTAAATACACGATTTTGCGTCAGTCAATAATTTATCGGAGATCACTTATTACTTAATTTGATTCAAATGAAACAAATCAAATGCACGCATACATTGAACCTAAAATTATTGCTTAAACATAGTTGAATATACTTTATAACATTTCAAATAAAATCGTCAACAAAAGAATACAACACCAAAAAGTAAACTTTATATATTTCTTATTTGACTTAAAAATGTTCGCATAGAAAAAACATCCTTTTTTTATGCTTCTTTTATGTATACTTCAACTTATAATTCAATAAAATGAAGAAACTCATAACAAACTTGTTGGCAGAATTTGTACAATTCTTACTTAATACAATTCTAAAGTATATGTTTGAAAGCCCGATTCAAAGCATTAGCAATGATACATGCTGCAACAAAGGTACATTAGACTACAATAATGAACACCAGTTGGTTTTGTTATAAAATGGAAACAAAAAATTATGTATATTTATTCGATCGAATTCATATTGGCTACTTGCTTAACCTTTGTTATTTTCTATCACATACAATTAAAGTTATAGTGAGAATAATTTACTGTCTAACATTCGGCATTTCATGTAAACTTCTCGTCTAACTTACTATAATGTCATTCTCATATTTCAAGATCAATGTACATTTGTAAAGAAAATATACAAATAAATAATTTAAAAAGAAAATTTTGAATAAAAAAAAAAGATGTACAAAAAAGTACACTTTCTTGAAGTTCGTTAAAGAGCAAATGCCTCTTAGCGTGGGCATTATTTTTCAAAGTCAACACTTAATCCGAATAAATTTTGTACTTAATTTCAGCGAGCGAAATTTTGATCGCCACTCTTGATAATAAAAATAGCACGTTAATTCGACTAAAACGAAGACAGCTGAGCCGTTTGAACTTCCTCCTGTTGCAGCTTTCGGCGATAATTGTCAAGAGTAACTTGAATTGTTTTTTCAGAATATCTACAGTGTTCAGCCCCACAGCTGCACGTAAAGGACTTACACTTTATTATCCAAAATTTCTCACCATAATCGAAGCTGCAAACAAGAACAAAATATGTTAAACTATAAATTACAATGAAAGAGAAATATGTATGTAATATGGACTGAGAGAATAAAGTTATTTGTCAACGAAACATGAGAATACAGTGTAATACGAACCTCAATTCTTCATCGGCTTCTATATCACGATTTGCGAAAAATGCTATCCTTGGAAAATGGAGATCCTGGTGTTCAACAAACACTCGAACAGGCAGTAAATTCGGTGCGCAGGAATGATTGATAAATCGCGCTATATTTCCATAACGTCTCGCGTCGATACAATATGTTTCGCCATCCTATATCATAAAATGCTTATTACTTATTTATTTAATAACGTCATTGTATGTGCAATATAATAAATACATATGCATTATATGAATATGCAATAATATAACAATAATAGTAAAACAAAGTGTTTCTTATTAATAAAATGATAATTGATAAATCAAATAATTAATGCAACAGAATCAAAAATATTTCAGAAATAAAATATATATAATCATTTGATCAACTGAAATGAATAATTTATTCGTAATGAAAAGAAAATTGATCAACATTTAAGTATGTTTATAACAATAAATTTAAAAACATTGTGGACGTTAATTTAATTGATAATGCGATAATGATGAAAATTATCTAATCCATTAATCGATTAACTGTAATGTACTTAGATGTATCTAATTATTATCCATTTTCATCATTACTAACTGGTTTACAAGTAGTTTCACGACTAACGATGTTAATCGATTATCATTACCAGTGTAATTTTCATATTAAAGATGATGATACTTTTGAATTAATTCAGGAGGTTCGGACGTGGAATAGAAACGAAATATCTTTCATCCTGTTTCACATTCATTAAGCATTAACGAATGCAAAATTGTATAAATAAACGTCTAATAGAAACGCTAAATTGTCGTTTGTTTTACCAAAAGTTTCCTCAATATTAATGTTGTTTAGTGAAAATTTTGTTTAACGTCCATACCTCCTTAATTAGCGGTCTACATCTGTTACGTACTCTATTGTCAAGGTCAAAAAGGTAAGAGTCATCTTCACGATGATCAGCTTCAGAGTCTGAAATAATTTCACCGACGTATTCGCATACGTAGGTGCCTTTCGAAATGTGCCGAAGTGTCCTCAAACCCCAACCTTTTCCTTCCGTTCGGAATAATTGAAATCTCTGAGTTATGCCATGCTGAACCACTCGATTATTGCACATTATGCGATTACAATCGCACGCAGGATTGCACTCAAATAACATCGGTGGATCTAAAATCATTCAAAAGTATCATTTATTTGTATTCCTTTTCTTGTATTACTTTTATTTTGTCATTATTAATTATACTTCGGGTATTAATTAATGAATAAACTGACCAGCATAATTAAATTCTGGTACAAGTTTTCCCTCTTCGTCATACCAACATCTCAAACTAATGGTACCACAAAGACATTTTTCCGAGCTGCAATTATCCTCGCAACGACACGACTGAAGTGACGTTATTGTTCTGTCAACTTGTATGTTACTCGTGAAGCAATTTTCCGTTACGTAAACAAAATCGGTCGGCTTGTCTTCCAGATCCACCCCGTTCACACACTGTATGGGATTTGTTTCTTTACTGCGTGAAATGTCACTGAAAGTCAAGTGTCATTTTAAATTTAAATCAAGTTATTTTAGTTTTATTATGAATTAAGTCAAATGTGCATTTTTATTATATAAATGATATCATTATTTTAGAATGATTTGGACATACTTTGTCAGTATTTTCGTCGTTTTCTCCCACATATGATCGGATAATTCATTGATTTTTGCGTTCAATCTGAGCGCGTTCATAGTATCGCCTTCCGTAGGACAACAATTAATAACCGTTTCACCGGCGGCGTTTACTTCGCCAACTTTTGCTCCACGGGCTAACAAAAGTACACTCACAGCATATTGGTCTTGTCTTGCAGCAATGTGTCTATTGTTTTTGAAACACAAAAATTATTGTTCACATTTATTACTAAAACGAAATCAATTTTAACGAAATAATTGTAATGAAAATGTTTTAACAAACAGTCTATTGAATTGTAGTTTGTATAATATATGATGGAATAAAGTAAAATGTTAAATAATAAAGAATATAATACAGTTTTCATAACGCTGAAAATGTTATAATAATAACAGCAGCTACCATATTTTTCTAAACAGCTACTTTCATTTTTCTTTTCGATCCATTAATAATTGAGTTTCCACGAAGCACAAAGAAAATAGCTTTTCTAACCACATTACAGTTGCAATCTGTGGTAATCAAATAAAAAATAGAAACTCCTGATGGACTTACAGTGGCGTATCTCCGTGAACGTTAACAGCGTTTACATCGCATCCTTCGTTTAACAGCATCTCGGTAATTTCTGAACTTCCACTAAAAGCACTCCAGTGTAATGCAATATTTTGCTCGGCGTCCCTTATTAACGGATCGCACTTTTTGTCCAACAAAAAGCGCGCTACATCAACGTGACAAAATTCACAGGCCCAAATTAAACTTGTCCATCCGCCGTCGTCAACTGAATCTAAACATTTATCCCATTTATTAACGTCAACTATTATATACATTCAACTTAACTTCATTACAATGTATAAACCTTATTTTACTAAATGCAATAAATAAAACAAGAAACATTATTTTCTATTCTAAAATATGTTTTGTCATCAAAACAGTAATGATTTGAAATACGAGAATAAGATTACTGTTTAATCTTGATTCTGGAAATACACAAATCTGGACATTTACCAACTAAAGTTCTTGGTACTTTGCATTCAGTTAATATGATACGACAGGCTTCCAAGTGACCACTTTTTGCTGCCATATGCAAGGCGGTCATTCCATCCTCGCCTTTCATAGTCACGTCGGTGCCAACCCTAACTAAGTACTTGACAACGTCAGTGCGACCTTTACTCGCAGCCAACATTAACGGTGTCAATTGATTTCTATCCATAACGTCAACTTGGGCACCCGCTTGCACAAGCACGTGCACACAAGACAGATAGCCTTTGTCCGCGGCTACGTGCAAACTCGTACGATGCGCATAATCACGAAATGTGTGATTCGCATTGTAGCCACAAGCTGCAACAAATTCAAATCAATATTATTCATTGCATTGAAAATTCACATTACAGATCCATTCTGCGTGAATAATTTCGTTGCAAATAAAACAAGGATTATGATATTATCTACACTTACCTAAAACATTGACTAATTTTTCCACGTCGCCATTTTTCACAGCAGTGTACATACTCATAATTGTAAATTTCTCCGGCTTATCGGTGGTGTTAATAGTCGGTTCTGGTACCTTGATTGTTTCCGGTGGTATGAGTATACTTGGAGTTTTTTCCGCCAACTTGACATTGTCACCTTTTCCAGGAAGTGACATTTTTGCTGATGGCAATTTGGAAAATTTCTTTCTCGTTGGTATATAAACAGGCCGACGTTTACCATTCATACTAACTACAACATCGTACGACTGTGATTCACTGCCGCAATGGGGACATGCGCTTTTCTTGTTTGGAAAGATTTCACATCCGCGATGATACTGATGACCATTACTACATTGGACAAATTTGCCCTGCGAACAGAAGAGTCCACAGGACGGGCAACAATTGTGCCTCAGTAAGCGTTCTTTATGCATTCGACACAGAATGATAAAAGGAACTCGGGTACTTGGTCGTCTCATGGCAACGTCATGGCTGTCAACTTCATTACAGCAACCAACCAATCGATCATCAATCGAATCTATTGCCGTACAATACAATGGCGCGCCTGATCCGGTTATTGTTACGTACAATTGGGATCTCACTTGGCATAAACATAGTAAAGTATGTTTATAACTCTGTAAAGCAGTTGTTTTATTTCAGCATTAGTAAATAATATAATACAATTCAACAATAGTATACATGTTTTTCATTATTACTGTTTTCATCAAGGGGTTGGTAACTTGGAACTCATACAAAAATTCTGATGACTTATAATGACTTCGAGTGACTTTCGGTGAATTCTTATGAATTGCAATGAATTCTACAAATTGTAAAAAATTCTAAAAACTTTATAAAACCTGCAACAAATAATATTATAGCTAATTTCTGTTTATATGTATATAAAATTAATATTATAAATGAATTAAAACGAATTAATATGAGGTTATTTTGTGTTTGATATTGTTGTGCATGACATTTATGTGTGTCTTTCAGCTTGTGCGTGAAATTAATGTGTGAGAATAGTTTGTGTTTGATATTATTGGGCGTGATATTTATGTGTGAGATTCAACTTGTGCGAGAAATTAGCTATAATATTAATTGTTGCAGTTTTTATCAAGTTTTTAGAATTTTTTACAATTTGCAAAATTCATTGGAATTCATTAGAAGTCATTAGAATCCATTAGAATTCCTAAAAATGCATTAGAATTTATTAGAATTTCTAAGAATTCCTAAGAATTCATTAGAATTCATTAGAATTCCAAAGAATTCATTAGAAATCATAAGAATTCACCGAAAGTCACTCGAAGTCATTAGAAGTCATCAGTATTCTTTTATGACTTCCAAGTTACCAACCCCTTGGTTTTGATGTAAAAGTAGTTGGATACTTGCTTCATTGAGAATGGCAGTAGATTCTGGTTTAGATGCTTGACCTTCAGCCGGACTTGGACTTGGTGCTAAACTTCTACGAGTCCTTTTTGCAGGTATAACATTATCTACATCAAATCAATTATTACAATGATAATCATTTATATGGTCAATGTTATAAATAATAAGGCAATGAAATGACAATAAATCATAACAAATTGATAGTTTAAAGAGAATATAAACGTAAATATATATATGATATATTTAAATTAGTACTCCCTGTTTTGATCATTTTTTCAATAATTTTTAATATATCAGTTAAAATGAATTGCTTATGATAAGTGTTTGATTTATTATCAACATTTATTGCGTACCATCGGATGAATCTGCAGACTTTTTAACTTCTGTGATTGATAATCCATCTATAAAAAAAAGAAATGGCTACAATAAGTAATTGATAATAATATCTAAATGTCAAGTGGTAAGTTGCTTGAACGTGGACTTACTTCAATTTCACATTTATAAAGTGCATACTAATGAAGAAACTTTGTACAACAATTATTTGTTTGTTGTTAATATTTATGATGTTAAAAATATCGAAATGACACGTGAATAACTTTGCTTTCAATAATCAGAAAATAAAAATTAACAAAATAGCTTCAAAATTTTGGACACTCAAAAATGTGTATTTCTTAACAAAAATATATCAATTTTGTTTTGGCATTGTACATTTAATAATGATAAAAACTTATTACCGTCCGAAGTGTCCGTTTTAATAAGCTTCTTAGTGGCAAGATTCGCTTTCGTTCTGCCTCTTTCTCGCCTTGTCCGCGCAGTGACTGGTTTCAAAAAGGGCTTATCATTTTCGGGCGAGTAACTGTCGTCACACAGTGGGCTACCTAATGAATAATTCAACTTAGAATGAGCCGACTCGGGGCTTTTTTCTATAGGTGATAACTTTGGCATGCCTTCATAATCGGTCGAGCAGTTTTGATTGTCCTCCGCTGTGTCGTTGACTGTGTCCTCTGTCGTACTGTTCATATCTTGCAAAGAATTGTCCGCTAGATTGTTAGTTGATTCGCAGCTCGAGTTCTGCTGATCCTTCGTGAGACTCTTCTTTGGACGCCCCGGACGGTTGTACTTCTTCTGTTTCTTAAACTTCAGATGTTCTTCCGTGTAGTTGGACTTCTCTTTGCGGGCTATTGCACTTTCAAGGACAGTACTACGAAAGGACTCTTTGCACATTCGACGAGCTGAACGTTTTGGTCCAGGTGGATCCTCCGAAGATTCACTGTAAACACTACAAATTTAGATTATGTTTAATGAAGAATGATGTGAGTGATAAAATCAATATGAATAATAACACGTACAAATAATTTCATTAATAAATCAACACTTTTTTGTCCATTTTTTTATCAATTCATAATATGTATTATTACTTTTATTATGTAAACAGTATATATAATTTAAGTAGTTTATATAGCTTAAAAAAGGTATTATTATTGTAAATAATAGATATAGTAATTTAAAGCAATAATATGTATATATACATCAAAATAAAGAATCCAATGCAATAGATGTTTGTTTTGATTTCATATTAGACTTTACTTTTACAAATTTGTAAAGAGTCTGTAGAATAAATTAATATAATGATGTAAACTATAAGTGCAAACTTTATGGTTGAATTTGTTTCTTAGTTATACAAATGCTTTTATTGAATAATCATAAGATGAACGAATAATAATTATGAACAAATTATGTAAAAATAAATCATGATAAACGACCTGTTATTTCTAAGTCTAATTCTAGTCCTTCTTTTCCTCATGATCGGTGCCTCAGAAATCGCACCATTTTTCTCATCCTCATCTTCTAATACACTTTTGTCCGTATCTTCTTTTTTAATCATCTCTTCATCCTCTTCCTTCACACTTTCTTCCTCCTCCTTTTTTTCGACTTCCTTTTCTTCATTTTTCTCTTCCTTCTTAGTTTCTTCTGAATCCGACTTCTCCAATTGATCATCCGGTGTTTCAATTTTAACTAAAACCCCGCCAATTTGATCGCAATGCTTGAGTTCATCTGGTTCTAAATTTGAGCAACTTGAAATTTTCGTTTTCTTCCCATGATCGGTATTCTCGTCTATCGTTCTGAAAGTTAACACAATTCTTGGTATGTTACCATCTTTTTTCCCATCATCTTCTTTCTCTTTACCGATATTATTATCTTTATCTTTTTCCTTGTCTTTTTCCTTTTTATCTTTGTCTTTGTCATTGATCGGATTAGTTGCAACAATGTCAGGTGATGAAGTAATTTCCCTGCAAGAACGTGAAAAATAACACACATTATTACATAATTTTACATAAATCAGATGTTATACATATACACCAAAAATAGTATGAAATCCATATATATTCATATATATGAATATATATATGAATATATATGGATTTATATAATAATAAATAATAAATATATATAATAATTTATATATATTTATTTATAAAATAATAAATCACCACTCATACCAATAGTTCAACAGAGAAGTTAAAATAATTAATTGATTTCTTGATTTATTGAAAGAAGTAAATAAGTACAATTCTGGATATCGAAATAAGAAAAACACAAAAGTTAATCTTAATCATGTCAAGTTCACTTTCAATGAATACATTTTAATTAATCTGAAATATAAATTTAATTTGTTAATTGAATTAACAAAACTCATCTTCCATAATGCTATTTAAAGTCTTATTAACATTCAAAAGCCACTTTAGTTATAACTTCATATAAAAGCAATATTTTTAGATTTATTAACAAAATCATTCTTTTTCTTTCATTTTTGCAATACAATGAATTAAAATATTTAAAAGCAGCACTGAATTAAAAATAATTGTAATAAAATATAACATATAAATAACTTGTTCATTACATCCTTGCAATAATTGCACTCTCGTTTTTATAAGCACTTTAAATGTGTTTCAAATAAATCATCTACTATTCTCGACAAAATATTCGACGTCTAATTTTAGCTGGCTGTCAAATTATTCTTATACACTTTGTTCTCTTGACATTTATACACCTTTGAACCATCGTTCATTATTTTCTGTTTACATTCTTCCAAACTCAAAAATCATTAAACAACAGTTTTGCGGGGAAAATCTAAAAAATGCAATAAAAATTGTAATAAAAAGCAAATTGTAAACAAATACACAAAATAAATAATATACTTCTCATTGGTTATTGTCTTGTCGGACTCAGTCGGAGTTTGAGATTTATCCTCGGTGTTATCGGCGGGTTGCTCCCCCACCACTTGCTCGGCTTCCTCGTTCCTAACCTCAACATCCTCAGCGGCAACGGACTCGGCTTTTTTGGTTTCCGCTTCCTTAATAGACTTATTGAACTCGTTGGTCATGCCTTCGAGAATTTGTTGAATGCTGAGCTTGCCCTCGCTCTGATCGTCGTCCGCCATATCTTCGTCCTCGTCTTCCTGGTAACCCTCGATCGTGCACGACGCCTTGCATTTTTCCGACGTTGACGACATTTCTCCGTTTCTAAGATCAGGGCCGGCCAAACGTCCAGATCCAATAGGAGAATGCGCGGGGCGCCACATACCGAAAAGCCTCAAACCATTTCAATTCTCACTCTAAAATATACACCTTTTGACTATATATGTATACATGCCAAACCCAAAAAATAGTTACATTAACAAAGCAGACCAATAAATGAATTGCTTTTTTTAACAATGCAAAAGTTATATGCAATGTAACAGTAATTTTTCAGCATAGCTAAGTGTTTTAGTTTGGAAAGTTAGAGAATTTGTATGTATCTTCTATCTAAGATTAATATTCATGATTTTAATTGATTTTTTTTTAATTTTAAGAATTGGTTTGTAATGATATATATAAAGTAAATAGGAAAGAATAAACGATTCAAGTACTTACTATATTTCAATTAAAACTTGTTGTAAAGTTATTTTGATTGTATTTTGAACAACTTAACTTCGCTGTATAGAAATATAGTAAATTCCATTCTCCCAAATAGGCAGGCTGTAGAAGGTATATATGTCTTTCATGGACTATCAAAAATCTTTCCAATTAATGAAAACCATTAAGATGTAATATAGCATTTTTTATATTCAAAATTATGTTTTGGAAATATATGTTTACATTTTCAAACAATTTAGGCAATTTTTGGGTTTAGATTGAAGTATATTTAAGGTGATTGCTCAAGTGCCCTTGTTTACATAAAACCAGTTCGGTTACGGTGCTGAAAAAAAGAGTTTGTTTATTACCAAAATTGATCCAGCAATTCTTCTATTCCTTAGGAATTGCTGGATCAATTTTGGTAATAAACAAACTCTTTTTTTCGGCACCGTAACCGAATTGGTTTTATGTAAACAAGTATGTAAACAACAAATGTGCTTAAACAATAAGTTTAAGCACATTTTATTTAGAGAAAAATAAATAATTATTAACAAGAAAATTTTCATTTTGTTTTTTCATCTCTTCATCCCTCTAAGCTAGAATAATATACATGAGAAGAAAAAGGACAGAAACAAATGTCGACATTTTGAGTTTAAAAGTTGAGATGTGCAAAGTACAAATTAATATAAAGTTTAAACATGTATTTTTCTTTTAAACATATAAAAGTGTCTAAAAAATGATCATCAATTTAAAGTAGATGCAAAAATAAAAGTTTGGTAATAGTTTTAAGCAACAGAAATCAATATATTGAACTCGAGTTGAATTATGTAAAACTAAAACCTTCAATTTTTCTTATTTTTTAATTTTGTATTAAATTAAACAATTATTAAATTAACAATGGCTAAATACATTTGCATTAAAACATAATTTTCAAGCTTTCTTCTTTAAAAAATAAATAATTTTGGAATTACCATATTAAAATAAAAATCATTTTGACGAAAACGAGCTAAGAAATAAGAAATCGCATAAGATTTGTGTGGATATAATGAAAAAAAGTAGAAGTTAGTTCGTATAAATATAAGTTTATTTACATTGCAACAGATCCTTAAACGAGTGTCGATTATTCATAGACTGATCGTAGAGTTTAGCATCTTTTGAACGCTCAATTCAAATAATAATTACAAAAGTGTCATTTGCTTCGAGTTTGATGTCTCGACGGGAAAATGTTCTATTAGTAGTGCATTAGTCTCGTGCACAAAAGAGGCACCAGGACTTTTTTGTTTCAATCTTCCTGGGATAAAATCACTTGACAGTCCTTTGATAATTTGGTTTTACAATTCAATTTATCATAATTATTTCAATATATATATAATTTCATCGTTTTTTGCAATTGCACGGTACAAACTTACATTCTACACTGAGTCATAATTTGCGCGAAAAATTGTATCTATCGCACGTAACGATTGCAACAGCTTTTGAATGTCTTTAGAAAAAAGGGGAGCGAGAATGTTTCCAACTTTGTTGTTGTTTGTTTGTTTGTTTTTTTGATATCATAAAAAGCCAAGTATCAAAAAGAGGAAACCTCTCATCAGGAAAAAATGCAGGCAAAATTCCTGCAAGGCCGTAATTTTATATATATATAATATAAATCGTATTCAATTCACTTCAATGAGGAATTCAGGTTTATCTACATTTGTAAAAGTTCGTATTTCAAAATTCAATATCTCCTAAAATAAAAACTATCCATATATATAAATTCTAATTCATCCTTTTATATTATTATATATAATGCAAGATGACCTTTTTTTGCTTTAATAATTGCATCTTGTATTTATCAAGTTTTGCTTTTTAAAATTAACGCCCAACCTGCAATTCCTCAGAAAATCTCTTTTAGTTGAAAAAAGTTCAATCTCTTATTTTAATTGACTACTGACACGAAGAACAAAGATTGACGAAAACAAAGTACAAATTTGACGCGTAAACGAATAACTATAGGAACGGTTTACGCTAAACGATTATAATGTCAGAATGCAAATCCTGCAATCTTTGCCGACAAAGGTTTTATACTCAAATTACATTTGTCTTGACAATGCAAGTGTTACAAAGAATTGAGCATTTGCAATATTTGTTGTTTTCAAGTTACAAATACAAGTACAAGATCGATAAAAGTTACATCAACGTAAACAAAGTTTATTGTCGACAATTGATCTATGCATTCGAAACCAATCAGTAAACTTTGAAAATCATCAATTGCTAAACAGACAAAATTAACGGCATCTCACTAATACAAATGATGCTCTTCTTATGACAGACACAAGAAGACCTATTATTACACTTTCATTTTTCTTTCTTCTTCAAACATTCATTAATTCAATTTTCATTGTACATACGTGTTATAATGAATTGATATACATACGAGAGAATGACAAACAAACCAAAGGACAATTAGACATTTGAAATCAAACATTGAATTATTTTAAATTAAGATTAAAATATTCATCAACAAAATTGTTCAATCATTTACAAAATCAAGATTCCATGTATCAATAACGTTTCAACATGTTTTTACTTTTAAATTTGTTTAAAAAGTGAGTTTCATCGAACTCTTATGATTAAAATGTATTTCTTTTGTAGCAACTTGATTAACTAATTGCACAATTTGCACCAAAATTGACAACTATACAAATTGTGCATCAATGTTTAGTTTTTTCTCAGTTATCAATGAAAAGACCTATGCTTTCGTTACGAAGCTCTGGACTTTTCAAAATGAGAACAAACAGAGTAAAGAGAAAGAAGTAAAATTGTATTTCCTCTTCCCTCTCCCTTCTTTTGTATAGTTATCATTGTGAATTTAAAATTTGTTTGTTTAAAGGCGCTTACAAACTATGGGCCAAGGCGCTGCTTTTATTACAGATGGTGATATTTCTCTTTAGGCTAAAATTTTTCAAGAATAAACGTATATGTAGTTTTCGAAGTTTGAGGTCAAGTATGGCACCAATGAAAAATATTGTGATGATCTAAAATCGCTGGGTTATGGAGGTGGCCTCCGTTGGGGTTCCGGTGTGTAAGGCAAACGGGAGTGAAAATGTTGCGGACTACCAGGCACAGAACAGCTTTCAGAAAGTCGTCTTGGCGGAGGCTGAGGTGGCGGCGGTGAGGCATACCTAAAACATAACCACATTTATGTAAATTATAATCATTTGAAAAGTGATTATAATGATTAAACAATTAAGAAATTTTAGAAAATTGTATTTTAATATTTACAGGCGAAAAAAACTATGATCTAATATCAGTGAATTTCATAATAGTTTTTGCAATTACAATTTATCGATCAATTATTTTTATACTTGAATATTTTAATTGAATAAGAATAAGTTGTATAATATTTTTGTTACGTCATACTAATGACATTATATCGAGTTATGTCGACACATTTATGAACAAATATGACATTCCAGAAAATCGTGGAAAGCATTGGCATTTGAGAATATCTTCTAAAGAAATATCATAATAAATCAAAATTTATCTGATAAAATTGTGACACATGAAAACATTGCTTAAAACAACTTTTTATTTCTCTTAATCTTAAGATATTTTTGATATAATTATATTATTTTAAAAATGTATAAGTTTTAATTATACAAAATGGCATGGTTATTAGCAATATTTTATAATATCATAATTTTTGAAAATAATAAAATTACATAAATCCTTTAAGAACAAATTTAAATAATTGACAAATAATTCTCAGTTCATGATTTAAATAGAAATAGGAAAAACTACCATCGCGAAAACGACGTTGGTGGATGTTCCAATAAATTTCTTCTTAATGCTAAGGGTGATTCGCCACGACTTAATCGCGGTGGTGGTTCCGGTGAAGGACCGCGATCGCTGCCTAATCGAAGTCTCACGTACGAAGTAAAACGCTTTTTCGTCGAATCTTTTGTTCCAGTTTGAGTTGACGTCGAATCCTGACTTAATTGTGTTGTCAAACGAGATAACAGCTGAGGACTCGATAATTCATGCGAATTTTGTGGACGAGGTTCTGAAGGGTACCTAAAATGCACAAATTCACATTCGATATCAGTTATAATAACATTAATTGTATATAGAAAATGGATTTATTACAGAAATAATAAAATGATTTTTCACCTTTTTCGATTAACCATGGGACTACCATAAATATTTTGTTGACTTTGAGGCACTGTTGAAACTGAACTTAATCGTTGTACAAACGGAGAATATCGAGCAGTTTCGTTGCTGAATTGTACGACGTTTGGTGGATCGACGTTTTCTCTCCGCCAAGGCGAGTAGTCTCGAGCAAACGGACTCAACGACCGTGGAGCGTTTTGCCATCGATCCCAGCTTTCATCACGATCGTCATATTTACCATAGTATGGTGAAATTGGTCGGCCAGGATCATTTAAATTTGAATTTTGCCTGTAAAATATATACATTCATATCATTAATTAGACACTTTTCTACATATATAAATTAGATAATAATTAAAGTCACATTTTTTTAAAATGCATAAGAAATATTGCAAAAATAAGTTATATAAAAAACAATAAAATAAATGTTTCAATACATACCAGTTTGTAATAAATTTCGAATATGGTTTAAAAAAAAGTATTTTACATTATTCTCTAACAGTTAGAAAATAATGTAATTTATCAGCCCATCTCTTCTATAATTCAATTTCGATACAATGAAATTGAATGAATTGATATATGTTGTTTTTCTATAAATAACTAAAAAAAATTGATTTGATTTTGAATGCAAGTTTAAAACAGTTTCTTCATAAAAAATAAATAAAAAAACAATTAATGTGTGTTTTTATGTAACAGTAACAGTTTATTTCTTTATTAATCAAATTATTAATAAAATACAAATTATATATAGCATGTTATTACTCTAAGATTTATGTATAAAATCATGCATATATTTCATAAATAGAAAAAATACATTCAAAATTTATAAAAATGTGTTTTTTTCATTCCAAAACTGCAATTTCAATAGACAATATTTTAAATAAATTTCTAATAATAAAAAAACTAGAAATAAATGAAAATAGATGATATAACTTTTTAACAAACAAAAAATAACGTCCAAGTATTATAGTCTTATTTGACAAAATCATTTAAAAGTACTACAATAATTGCAGTAGAAATAAACGTAAAATATCAAAAGAATTTCTTAATTAAATAATATTAAAGAAAAAGAAACATTAAAAGTTGTTTTCTGACATTGCATAAATTAACATCAAAAAACAATCTCTCAAAGCTTCATCTTGTATTAAATAAATCAAGAAATCACTTTCAATTCTAACATTTCTTTCTATCTTACAATCTCAACCTTATATCAACTATAATCATCTATTCTCTATAAATAAAATATTCTTACACAAATTATTAACAACATTGTCAAATAAAATTGCATTGAAAATTGCAATACAAATGCAAAACATTGGGAAGAAAAATTTTGTAAATAATACAAATGTTTCGAGTCATCTTCTTCCACAGCAAATAATATTTGGTATCGTGCATAAATTCCTGATATACTTCCAAAAGCGTCGAAATGAGTACCTAGATGATTGAGATTTCTCATCCGATCGGCTTTGACCATTAGCCAAACGATTCGTCGAGTCCTGTTCATAATATTGTCTGAATGGCGATGAGGAACGATGTATATTTGCGATCGAATCGTCGTTGTTGCTTGTACTCGATAAAGCTCGATTGATTTCTCGTCGGCGCAACGAGTACGGACTATAAGGAACGTAACCCGTGTTCTGTGGCTCTTTTGAGGCCGCGCTTTTTAAATATGATGGAGTCTCATAATGACCCCGCGTGAATGTGCTTTGTTTCAGCGACACGTGACCCATCGCTGAATGATTCTGACTTTCTGGTCTGCAAATGATTCAAAAAAACATCATTTACTTTTATTCATTCACAAAATTCATTCATTCACATGTTTTTATGTTATTTGATGTAACTAACATATTATTATATATATAATTGTGGTAATTATATATGAAATGTATATATTTATTCATTTTGTAAAAAATGTTTTATTTTAAAATAATAATAATAATTACCACACACATGGCAAAATATAAACGAATATCTTCCAGCATTTATATTATAAGCGAATAAGAACTTATAACATAAATAACTTAATGATTTTCATATGAAGACTATATTCTAGATTCAGATATCTTGTTTGTATTACATTATTACATAATAAATGTATATTTTAATAATAAACGTATTTCAGGCATTTTTTGGTAATATAGTTTCTTTTTGTATATTCGTTTTACAATCTTTTTAATGAAACTCTTGTTTGCATTATGTACAGTAAACTTAAGTTGCTCCAAAACATCTCAAACTATCAATAAAATTGTTTCAGTGTTAATTATTTATTAACAATGATTTGTTATATTATATAAACAAGAGTTATATATATTAATTTATTGAAACTTCTTGTTAAATTGTTATTTTGTGGATCCAATGATAAAGTGATTAACTGATCATAGAATATTCCCTTCATATACACATGTAAAATGTTAATGCGATCACAAAAGCGATATTACTTACACATTGCCATGATATGCATTAAATGAAAAAAAAATAAATAAAAAATGTGTATTTAAATAAAAAGCTAACATCCCTTTAAAAGAGCATTAAAGTTAAGCTGATTTCAGTTAGGTGGCAAATCAGGCGAATAATATATTCACTCGATTTGAATAAATCAATATAATATCAGCTTAAAATATTTGAACATCCAATTTGGAGACATTTTTTGTATTTGAAATAATTGAACAAATCGTTACTCTTTTACCAAGGACGACAGTCGACGATTATTAATAATATACTTGTTTTAATTACACTTATGCATCATAACTCCCATGAAAATGCTTTATATTTATAAGGAGGATTAGTATTAGAGTTAAACTTCAATTAAGGTCATGCAATATACAAAATAAAGCAGTTAAATAAAACTTGAACGAGGACTCAAATGAAATATGACAATAAAAAATATCAAATGAACAAAAAACTATACAAACAATTTGCCAGACACTAAAGCTGGAAAACTTGCAAAATAAGATAAATATCTGAAATTAATTGTACGTAAAAAATAAAAAAGAACTTATATAAAGCACATTAATTGACAAAAATCAAAGAGGCCAGACAAAGAACAAAATTTGGAGGAAAAAAAGTCGCAAGTTTGCTTGTAACAAAACAAGTAGTTGAAATAAATAAAAAAGAATGCTTACCATGAGTAGGGGTTGAAGGGTGGGATGTATAACAGGCGCGTGCACAAACCAAACAACTCGAAATGAAAATTGGACAGATTTTGAGGTGCTTTCGTGGTTTTGTTGTGTAACGTAAGTGTTTGTCTTTTTTTGTTTAAATAAAAATTAGAGGATATGGAAATAATTATTGAAATTTGTGTTGTATTGGGGGTTGGATGGACAAAGGGGAAGGGGTTGGATAATGAGGGGGAGTCGGGATGCTACGTCGCGCTGTGTCCCTCAAGCTCAACGCTGTAACACAATTCAACACGCACGCATTCTTTAACTTGATCTTACAATGACATCAGGATTCGACATTATTAACTTGAACTTAAATAACACAGGTATTTGACGACTACAAGAACATAATCAATTATTGCAATTTGGCTGCGCATTATTCAGTCCCGTTCTGAATCTGTTTCTTCGAACAAGTAACAAAGTTGGATTAATTTCGTCTCTTTTCAATCGTTAATGCTTGAATACTACCAAATGATACCTAGTTATCAAAACCACAACAATCGTTATTATATTAGTCAAGGAACATGCCGTGTCTGAAACAGTTTTTTTTCTCTCTCTTTTTTTTTGTTGCATTTTATATTATGTTTTGTATATTTGTCTTAAAAAATGGGCTTTTTGTTTATTCAATAATCATCTCTCTAGTGAACAATCGATTGACATCTAACAACAACAAAGAAACAAAAAAGTATCACATTAATTAGTTTGTCATTGATACGGAGGCTTGACGGTATTATGAAACCCACCTCGATTCAAGCTGTCGCATTACTCGACGGAACCATTGATAATCTGCAGTCTGTATTGAGGTATCTGTATCATACTTTCGTATAAAGGGATGTTCCATAAGTTGGTGATACTTTGGTCGATTTTTGTAATTTTTCGTAAGGCAACGATTCACGAAGCTTCGGAAATCTGCGGAAAAAGGTTTGTCTAGGGGAAGTTGAGGGGGATCATCTTGCACTACCCTACTTAGTACCTAAAATCATGTTTGTAATTAATTCATTATGTGAGTTTGTGTAACCCTTTTTTGTATAATATAATCAAGAGTTACCTCAAAATCAGTCTTGCAATCTCGATAAGGAAATACTCCTGTTGCTAATTCGACTAAAGTGATACCCAAACTCCAAACGTCTGCTCTGATATCGTAATCAGGTTTCGTTGGATCTGGCGGGTCTATTCTTTCAGGCTGTAAATAAATTAATTATTTGGTTTATTATGAAATGTCATTCATTTGTTTATTGCGACTTGAATTGATAAACTTACTGCCATATAAGCTGCGCATCCTGCACTTCGCGTTTTGGCTTTACTATCTACAAGACGACCGGAAATTCCAAAATCGCAGAGCTTTACACATCCTATCTCATCGAGAAGAATATTACTAGGCTTCACATCTCTATGAATAACACCATGCTTTTCCTTCAGGTACGACAAGGCTTTGACAGTCTGTAATAAAACAATTAAACATTAATTATATTGCATTTTGCATAACTTGAAAAACATACATAAACTCAATTAATTTTAATAGTTTATTGGTATAATTTTTCGTTTTAATTTTGCTTGCATTTAATTTATTAATTTAAAAGTAGTTTTAAATTTATATTCAGAAATATATATGGTTATAAGAATCGATGTTTTAATTGTTATTGTATAATAATTATGTATTTGCAATTATTGGATCATTCTTATACATATAAGTGGAATCACAAAACCTTCATTTTATAATTCTTAATAATATTAATTGATTTTCAATTACTTTTTGCAGTATTACATTTTCATAATTGAATTAATCTATTAAAAAGTATGTTTCCGCTAATCATAAACAATTATTTCCTTAGAAATAAATTGATAATTAAAATGCATATAAGGTATATTTACATAAATCTTAAAATAAATGAAAGAACAATTTAGAAAATGTTCTTGCATAAAATTTGTTATGCAATTTTTATATTAATCAAAATTATTTTTCTCTTCATTCAATAAAAGTTTATCATTCTAAATAATCTTTCACTTTCTGAAATATATTTTCATGTTTATATATTTAATATTAATGCAATGTTAAATACCAAATATTAAAGTGTACAAAGCAAATGTATAAAATTCTTATTGGCACGATATTTGATATATTCAAAATTATTTATACGTTAGTGTAAATGTATAAACATTTCTTTCTTCAAGTTGATTGTCTGCCAAATAACTATAATAAATGATAAAGTGTTATATGTTAAAGTAACACACAACATGATGTTAGATTTCGTGTAAAATACGTAGCAATGGAAAATTGGCGATACAAAATGATATAAACGGAACGAGATGACGAAATGGAAACAAAGATTGTGCAACGAACTCACGGCTGCAGTCACTTTTCCTAAAAAGTCTTCTGGTATGGGCTGTCGGCTTTTCTTTAATAACTTTTCCAAACACGTTACCATAAGTTCCATACATATCCACACGTCTGATTCCGTAATAAAACATCCTAAACATTGAACGATATATGGACAATCGTGCGACTTGAGTACAACGTCTAAGTCCATAATAATTCGCTTGTTTTCCTCCGCGTTGCCAGAACGTCGCATTTGTTTCACGGCGATGACTTCGCCGCTTGGCTTGTGCCTCATTTTCACAACGTGACCGCAAGTGCCGTTGCCCAATTCACCCAAGTGTTCCAAATCCTTCATGTCTGTGTGATACTTTTGTCCATTAATATTTAAAATACCATTTTGTTTCATGATCTCCTGAAGTTTCGACTCAAATTCACTGTCGCACGTTTTAGGCGGTAGCATCTGCGAAACTGGTAAATCCAGTTGCCGTCTTGGTCGTGTTGGTGTCCCCATATCGCCAACTAGTTCAACAAAACAATTATCTTATTAAATGTTTCTCAATTTTTATTTACATTTAGATTATAACTTAAATAATAATAATCCATTGAAGTAAAACTTTGTTTTAATTTAAATTATTGTTTGTACACATTTTTTAATTTTATTGTTTAATTTTGCATAAATTTTATTAAGTATTGTCTGTAATTATAATAGAAAAGTATTATTACCTTATAATTGGCAAAAATAAAAATATTAATGCTTATAAACTTATACATGTAATAAATTTATAATACATTCAGCAAACTTGCAAATATTCTATTCATTAAATGTCAATAATCGAACAATTTACAAATAATGATTAATTGTTGAATTATTTATTGATTATTCATATTTATACTATATTAAAATATTGTATGAAAGCATAAATCTAGTTATGATAACTCCAAAAAGTCTACTTTTATTATAGTATTTATTAATGTAATTCAAAAAGTTTGTAAAATAAATGGTTTTTTATAATAATAAATAAAAGTGTAATAAACTTTTCTTTATTGAACAAAACAAACAAGGATAATGCAGATAATGAGCCTGAAAATAAACAAGCTAGCAGTTTGATCGCACCCTTGTTGATTTGTGAATATCGATATTTTATATAACGAAATAACGTTAGAAATATCTCGCAACGTACATAAGAGCGCATAAATAAATATATACGCAAAAGTGGCAGCAAGAGGGGGCGGAGTGGATAACAAGACAATCAACATAACCTCAATTTCGAGTTCTTCAATATTCTCAAGTGAACAAAAAAAAAAAAAAAAAAAAAAAAAAAAAATTT
>JABFPJ010001408.1:0-17188 GCA_022817425.1 Gryon sp. ZL-2020 | reverse complement strand
GCGGGTGAGTGTTATCGGGATGCCATAAGGAAGTCATAGGCAGATCATAGGGATAATAATAGGGGTTCATAGGGAGCCCATAGAGGGTCCATAGAAGTATCTCGGGTGGAACTAGGGATTTAGTCAGGACTCATACACGGTCATAGGGAAGGGATTATAGGGTTTTGCCCAGGCGAAGCCGGGGCTTGAATAAGTAAGTATATGTATATACAACACAGGGCATAAGTATATATATAATTGTATGGGTTTGATGTTTAGCACACATAGGCAACACACGTTGACAAAAAAACATTGTGAGAAAACACCTTGGCTAAGTATGTCAGGACTAACTAACCTCGGTGGTCCCACTTTTTTTCAAATCTGTTAATCTGCTTAAATCGGTTTATCCAATGCAGACACGCATTTTGCCATTTTTTTGTGGCGACACGTCCACCGCAAACTGTGCTCATTTATTATGTCTATTTAATATTTATTTTTATATTTTGTGGAATATTTCATTTTTAATTTGTTTGTATTTCCCGACAAATGTTTCATGTTACACATTTTTGCAAACATTTGCACAACTTCCGAATTTTTGTTTTTTATTTATTTTTTTTTACATTTAATATTTTTTTGAAGTTTAACAATTTTGGAAATGTATATTTATGTATTGACATAAATATTGAAATCTCACCTGGAAGAAGTTTGCTGGGATCAATGGTCGGTTCCACAATATCCACTTCATCGTCTTTATGCGACACATACGGAAGGAGGCGTGCAATTTTTTCCATCTCGTCATGTGCCGATCCCACCTAAAACACATTTTATTTTCAACAAATTTTCAAACATGTTATATCAAAACAAAATCTTTTCAAACAATCTTCAAGAATTGGTTCGACAGCAAAAAAAACATATTCGTTAAATGTATTGTTGAAAAATGCATGTTTAACTAACTCTTTTTTGTCAAATTGTATCGAGTCATCGGTTCAAAATCATTTGTTTAAAGCTGCCACTTATTCCAATGCTAAGTGATTCGCTTATGCGTTTTTTTTGTTTAATACGATTTGCAAGACTCTTTGTAATTGACACAGGTTATTTTTGAGTTCTAATAAATACATTATATATTGAAACTGCTTGAACTTTCATTCGGCACTTCATTTCCTCGAACATGTATTCATACATTTTTCATTCAAATTTTTCAAAAAAAAAAATTTTTTTTTTCATTTTTGCTCAAGTTTAATTAATTAGTTTGGAAAATCCAAAAAATGACCTCAAAAATGATGTATACAAATGATTTTCAAAAGACCAATTTACGTTCTCAATTTGGAATGATTGCCTTATTGGACGATGAATGAAAAAGATTGAAGCTCTTTGTTCGATAATAATTATAATTACATACTCTCGCATGTAGAAATGCTAATGAGTTGCGTCACAATTGCAATTGCGCCGGTGAAAAATGTTTGAATAAAAGATCAAAAAAGAAATTGGCTACAAAAGTCGCGCGATGCAAATACTTTAGAAGCACATTTTCAACTTTCCAAAATTACTGCCACACAATTGTCTTCTTTTGCAATATTTTATCCAAAAAATTACATAAGCAGATGTTTTCAGACATTTTTTAAGTTTTCAGTTGGGAATTTAACAAATCAATAACAAATTAGAACATTGACATTGTAATACTAAATTTTAAATATTCAAAAATCTTTTAACATTTATCAATATATTTTACTGTAATTTGATATGAAGAAATGAAATTTTTTAATTGAATGAAAAAATAATTTAATTTTAAATATTACAATAAGAAACTTTGTAGTAACATTAAAAAAATGCATTTCAATTAATTTTGCTCAAATTGAACAACATATGTAACTGTAATGTTTATGATCAAGTTGATCAAACTTTTTATTGTTCTGCAACGATCGACCTTCCGCATTCCGTTTGTTGGAGCAGCAAATGGGACGATGTTCTCTTGCATAATTGGATGTAATTGCACCACGCGATTAATTCACGAATCAACTTGCATTCAAATCATTAGTCTTTTGGGTTTTTTTATACTAAAATATATTTTTGTTATATTTTTTCATTTATTTTTCATTTATCAATACAATATTTTTATTTTTGGATAATTTGTATAATTTAAACAATTTCAAACTTTGAACATTTTCAATATAATTTTAAAAAATGTTTAATTTTATATTTTAACTTGTAAAATGTTCTTTTTCTTTCAATTTATATTTTTTCATAAATATCAAGTTTCATATTTCAAAATAATTTCCTAATAAAAATTGTACACCTTAAAAATAAAGGAAAATAAAATAGAGAAGATTCAAAGAAAGAAACATAAATTAAAGCAAAACAAAAAATGTAATAAAACGCTGATCACATTAAGAAAAACTAACACATATAATATTCTACAATGAGTCTTACACGCCTGCAATAATCATTCATAAATATGATGTAATAGTTCCGACTATATTAGAATAATCACTTATGAATTACAAATGTATAAATAAATGTTTAAATTCAAATACATTTTAACAATTGCTTGAAAATTACTAATTATATTCTATTAATGCTTTTTTCTAATTACTCAAATGAAAAAAGAATTTAAATCATTTTTTGATTTGGAGAATTATTCATGTAATTCAGTTTTGATCATGTTTAAGATTCTTTAGTCTTTTTAGTAAAAAAAAAAAAAAAAAAAAAAAAAAAATAGCTATAACAGACGCAGTTAGAATTTTTGAACAAAAAAAAAAAAAAAAAGAGTTGATTTTGCACCTTTTTTTAAACCGCAGAAGTTGAATTGTTGTTTATATAATCGAATGAGTAAAATAAGAATCAGAGTTACAGAAATTACATAAAGGTACGATGAATAACATAATGATCATGTTCTGCATTAATCATTGTATTACATTACTCGAGAGGATCGGGTTGATGGCTTTAGATTGTAAACAAAACGAATCATCTGACTTTGACGTATTTCAAATTTTTATTTATATTAAATTAATCAATTAATTGTTTTTTAAAATTAATTTTAATTTAATTTTAATTGTAAGACATATTCTAAAAGTAAAACATAAATTTTTTAATTTTAGTAATTATATTTTGCACTTGAATTCAATCTTTCAAAAAATTGTCAAAATATGTCATATTTAATTTTTTGAAATTCATCAATCAAAAATTGAATGTTTCTCAATTTATAAAAAGTGATTCATTTTTTTCCAAAATTGAATAACGTTGTATAAAAATGTATGCAAAAATAATATTGTTTTTAAATTTAACATAAATGTTTGTACTTTATTTGAATTCTAACATCATTTTATTAACAAATTAAAATATAAGTTTAGTTTCAAATTATAAAAGGACATCAAAATGTATAATTAATTAACTGATTCACTTGTCAAAATTAAATTTCAAATTAAACAATAAGAATATAAGAATTGCAAATGTAATTATTTTGATATTCAAAGCAAACTTCGTTGTTAAATTCTATTCAACAAAATACGAAATAAAATAGCTTTTAAATTATTTTTAGTATTAAATAAAGTCTTTTTATTTTTATTTACATTTAAATTTTCATAAATATCCTTTAAATTGAATAAAATTAAAGATAAAATTGAAATTAACGATAAGTTTCTTGTTTACTCTTTAAAAAATGATTGACTTAATTTTTGGCTAATTTTTTGATAAATAATGAATCGCTGTCGATGAAACTGGTTAAATTAAAACAATATTAAAAAAGACAAACATAAAAAATGAAAAAAATAATCTGGTCCGAATGCAAATATTCAACATTAATACGGTCGGTTGATAATTTAATATTCATAAAGCGCGGTGCTTTTCGATTTGAATGAATTAAAAATCTTATCTGGATGTGTTTTTTTCATGCATATGTCACGTGCGAATAATTGACGCGAATAGTTGAACTTAACTTCATTAAAAACGATGAACAAATATTCATTCAAATTAAACTAAATTTTGAATAAAAAAATTTAAAAATTGAAAAAAAAATTAAGTTAGAAATGAATAATCAAAAAATAACATAAATTAATCAGCTTTACATTTTTTCCATTTTTTCTTTAATTAATGAAAACGTATTCATTTCTTAATTGTAAATAAAAAACTTTTTTCTTTTTCTTATCAGCAAAAAATTGCAAATATTATTATTTTTTTTTATTCTTTATTCTTTTCTTTGGCTAAGAAGTTTTGAGTGTTTTTTGCACTTTTTTAATTTATTAAAAGTATTTTGCGCATAATTTGATTGCTGCATTCTGTCGACGAAAAAAGAGTTGATGATTAAAATTGTTAATGAGGATTATTATTGCGTTTTTTGTTAACTTTTTGTTTTCAGATTTAATAGTAAAAAATGAAATTTTTGTAAAGAATTCCTTTTTAATCTTTGTAATGTATAATCTTAAATAAAAAGTGATAAAATAAAAAGCTGAATTTACTTTTATTGATTGTGTTGTAAAATACTAACTTTGAGAAACACTCCCAAAACAGCTAATCCATCTGGAGCCTTAGCAGCTTCCGCGAAAGTCTCGTATTTGGAAGTGTTCCAATGGACTAAGTGTAACTGCAAACATTTAAATCCATTGTTATCACATATTTTATTTATTTATTTCTATAAAAAAAATATTTTGTATTATATTTATTTTATATTTTACTATTAAATACATATATCATTATACTCTTATATTATTATCCTTCAATAAGGCCTTAAATTATTTTTCATATAAAATTTTTTATATAAAAATTGAATGTTTTTATCGATTTAATTGGTATTTTAAAATGTATGATTTCAGTGTCATTTCTTTTCAAATCAACTAAAAACGCAAATAAAGTTTTTATAGACAATTCTATTTCATATTAAACTTCTCAATTGTTTATTAAATATTTTATAAACACGTTATACAACCAATTTTACTTAATTTATATATTTATTTTTATATTTTCAAAGATAAGATAAATGATAAGATATTAATAATGATTTTGGATTCTACTTTATAATATTTCAAATTACTTTAAAATGAACAGTTTTCACTCAATTTTTCCATAAGACTAATGTGAATTCTGAAAGAAATCAATTAAAATTTTTTTGTCTCGCAAAATATGCTGTGAATATTGATGGGTTTTTAAGGAAATATTGTATGAAACCTATTTCTTATAGAATCATACAAATTTTCAAGTAAATGGCATTTCTTTAAGCTATCGGAGCAACCTCCATTATATGTCTTTGTTTATATTTTTAAATAATAACATACTTCTCCAGCAAAAGCCTGACCATCGACAGTATGTTCGGAACCTCTTGAGTCACTGCATCCCCAATGACAATGAAATTGTTCGAGTTTGTAAACGTCATCTTTCAAAGGTCCGCCACTCAAAACTGTAAAATTAAATAATCACATAAAAAATCTTAAATTAAACATTCAATTTAAAAATATTTTTCATTTCATAACATAAGTTAAAAGTTAATTTTTAACTTATATTAATGAACAAGAATTATTTAAATAATCATTTTAATAAATTAATAATAACTGAATAAAATGTGTATGAAATAAATTTGTAGATAGAAATTAGAAAAAAATTTTTTAAAGTCTCTATGAAAAATTAAAGGAAAACGAACAAAATGTAACCAAATAATAAACTTGCATAAAAATTGTTTAAAGCCCATTTTGCACAATATTTCGTAACTTTTGAAATAAATTTTATTAGTATTCGGTAATGTCAATAAAAAAAATTATACACACGTACATATAAGTAAGTGAACATAAAAAATGAAACACAAGATGTCTTTTATTACATAATTTTGTAACATTTATAACCGATAATTTACTTAAAATAAAAAATATTTAAAAAAGAAAAACAAAGAGTAAAAATCATAAAAATATAATTTGTCAATAAAAAGCGTCATGAAGATCGAAATAATTGAAAAAGTGTATATATATATATATAATAAAATTTATTTTTATGTATACATATATGTAAGCATATATATGTTGTATATCGTATAAATAAATTAGTTGAAACTTCCGTCATAAGATATTTATTTGATTTATTATTAACTTTTTATTTTTTAATAAAAAGTTAATAATAATATTTTAATAACGATTTATTATTAACGATATTAAAAACACGTCGCACAAAGGAAGTCAATCATTGTTATTTCATCCATTGTAATTAATTAATATGAATGCACAAAATATGGGTTTGAGAAAAAGCGTGATCAGAATGTCAATTTTATATATTTAAATCTATATATTCATTGTGATGAATAATCTAAAAAAAGTGTTGTTGCCTTTTAGTTAACTGCGACGAGATGAATTATCGAAATTACTATTTCCAGATTGTCAGTTTTATTGTCTATACTTTTTATGAAACTTTGATGACATTATAGTGAATGTTTTGAAATACTTAAATTTTTTTAAAACAATTAATAACTTAAAATAATAATCATTATTGTTATTATTAAAAAATGCGAATATGCGTAATTTGCTTTGTCGAAAAACAATATCGTGAGCAGGATACGCTTCATTGAGTATCATAATATGAGTATCGAGGGGTACTCAAATTAGTTGTTATGAATCATCCATCCATCGTTAGTTACTTAATGTTTGACAATTATTTTAAATCTTCTTTTTCAATCAAACAATCAACAATTTATTATATTATATAATTAAATAACATTTTTAGAATAAACATTGATCAAACTACAAGTTTTGATTGTTCATTTTAAATTTTAACATTAAACAAAATCACATTTTAAAGTTAACTGCATATTTGCAAATTTAAAGTTAAAATAAAATATTTTCAATTTTCAAATTTAATATGATAATTAAAATTATTAAAATTGTTTTAAAAAATTGTACAAATCCAAATCCAAAAATTTAAAATTATCATTTAAAAATTTAAGATGTATATACCTAGTACTATTCCAAGTATTTTGAATTTAAAAATAAAAAAAAATAAATTTAAATGTTGAAATTATATCATTAATTTTGAGTTGGAACCGTAAAAATAATTTTAAATGTCTGTAAAATGTTTGTAAGAATTGTACAAAAGATTTAATTTTTTTTCAATCTCAATTCAATTTTTTTCAAAATTGTTAAAATACATATATTGTGTAAATAAGAAAAATGTGACGTACAGGTTCCATCACCGTCAGTATCAACTCGCCAGCAATAACCAGGGTTGACCAACTTTTTTGAGGCCGTGGCGGGATATTTCCAGCGCAGCGGCTTGCTGCTGAGAGCTTCATGGTCCGATTCCACGCGATCGGTCTCTATGTTGACGGGACTCTGCCGGGAACCGGCTGCCATTGGGAATTTCTCCACCCAAGTGCTCGGACCTGCAATCACACAAATTAACATACTCGTTTATACAATTTTTTCAGTCATTCCCATCCAATTTTATTTCATTTCATCTTTTTTTATATATCAACTTTTTTCGTATAATTCAATTAAAAAGTTGCATTTCATTATTTCAATTTATAAAATAAGCTGGAATAAACAAAATGACAGATCAAAGATTTCAGAATTACATTTCCAAAATTAAAAATACATTTCTTGTTTACTTCAATTGTAAAGATCAAAATATTTAATGAATGTAAAAGTTTAAATTTTTTTTAATTTCTTAGTTTCCACTAATGAATTCTATCCTTTTTGTTCTTATAAAGCTTGAGAATCAGTTTTTAAATATAAATATTGTATATTTTAAAACATATAATTCGGTTTCAAAATTCAAAATAGAAATTCAGAAACTGCATCTTGAGTATCGAAAATTTAAAATTGGAAATTCAGTTGTTACACGCAGAGCAAAATTAATATGAAAATTTATGTTTAAAATTGAACATTTATTTAATTTTCACTAGTACGCGGACAAATGCAGAATTTCGCAAAATATTACTGAACTTTTCATTGAAATATTATTGAATATTCATGAAAAATTCATGAAAACTCATTAAATTAATTAAAAATGTAAATTTTGTGGTGGAATTATAGAATTTAAATTTCTGTTTCGAAAGTCGAAAAAAATATTTTTTATGCTAAAATTTATTTTGTAAAGCAAACACTTAATAGAGATAAATCCTAAAATAAAATAACATACTTTCCATTCCTAACTAAATCGATACTTGAGTCAATAAAAACCAATACGGAGCAGGCAAGTAATATAATTATTACTGCGACGAGACATTGAAAAAGTGAGATCACATTTGCTTGGCATAATACATACTTACAAAAAAGCTTGATTCGAATCATTTATTCAATACATTTAATATCGTTTAGCGTTTGTCAATATCTAAATTCAATGTTTAACATTGCTCTGCATTTTTCAAAAATCCAAAATACAGAATCCATTTTTTAAATTTTAAATTAAAAATTGAAAATTTAAAAAGTTTAAATTAAAATATTACAATTCCTTCTTTAAATTCAAAATTCTCAATTTTAAAATAAAAAATTTTTTTTTTAAATCAACATTTCATATTGAAAATGTGAAATATTATTTTGAAAATAAATAACTCATCTTTCTAAATCGAAGAATCTGTTTTGAAAACCCCAAATTCCAAAATTTATTTTCAAATGCAAAATGCAGTATCAAACAGTAAAATGCCATGTTCTAAATCCAAAACTTTATATTTAAAATTGTAAATATTTGTTTCAAAATCCAATGTTGAAAACTAATATCCAAAGTTCCAAAATAAAACTGTAAAATTGTTTGTTCAAAATCCAAAATGTAGAATTAAGAAATTTAAATTCCATTTTAAATACTGAAAATGCAATAAATTGTATGTATGTGCACACATAGAAAGGTTTAGTTGAAATGATTAAAAGTATAATTAAAATAAATAAATAAATGTTCATTATTTGAACGTAATGTTTTATTAATTTCAACAATTTTTTAGTTGTATCAAATAAACCATATAAAATACAATACGCGTAAAAAAACATAATTTTCAAAAAAAATCGATGACTAATTTGATATAAACTGATATAAAGAGACATTGAAAAAGTGAGATCACTTTTACCTGGTATAATAGATAGTAAAAAAATGCTTGATTAGAATGGTTTATTCTTTTATTGAATACATTTAATATCGGATAGTGTTGGGTAGTGGAGCGCGGCCTACATAATTAATTCAGGTCGAAGCTCCAAGTTCGAGCAGGCGATCGAATTTGTTGTGACGACTGTGACAAACATTCAACTTCGCCAATTATTCATGAATACATCCGAGTAGTTGAAAGCCAATACTTTTTCACATAAAAAAAAAATAATTTTGTCGAGTATTTTGCTTACTAATGATTATCAGTTCAGTTCAAAAGAAAAACTTATGTTCAATTCCTCATGAATTACAATTTTTTAAGCACTTAAAATTTAATTTGAGTTTAAAAAATATGAAAAAATGAAAGAAATTGAAAGACTTAACTTTAATTACTCCTAAATTTTAATTCTTTTATAAATTTAATAAACAAAAAATTATTGTAAATGCTTTTGAAACTTATTAATTAATTTCTATTTTTCTTTAAAAAGGTAAAAAATTTAAACAACTTTTATTCATTTTTTAATTGCATTTTGTAACTTTATTAAATCTAAAAATTTAAATGAAAAATATATAAACTAATAAATAATAATAAAGTCTAACAAAAAAAATAAAATCAAAGGACGAGTGTTCAAATCTAAATAAATTTATATAAAACAATTAAAATATTTTTTTCAATTATATTACATTATCTTCTGAAAATAAAGCTGTTAATGTTTCTTTGTCTTCTTGATGTTGAATTTGAGAGACTTGAATGCGCAGATATTTAAAGTTCTGCCTATTGTACCGGCTATTTTTACGATCTGTGGTAAATGAACATGATTTTAAAGTGTCATAAATTGTTCACAAAGCATTGTACACATTTATCACGAAAATGCGTCTGTTTTCCAAAATTAATCTTCGCCAAACAAGATACTTCCGTACATTTGATATTATCTTTTATAACAAAGAATAGATTGTTAGAACATTCTTATAACATAACATAAATAAACATTTTATTTCAACTTTTTGCGTGTTTCTGCAAATTTCATTATTTCTTGTGAAATTGCGACACAAAAGTTGAAGTTAGAAGCAAAACTTGAAATAAAAAAGAAAACACTACAAAACTATACAAAATATCGTTTCCATTAGTTAGAAAAATGGTTTGAATGGTTTTCTTTTTGAATTTAAATTAACCAAATTAATTAGCTAATTGAAACTGTTTCAATAATTATTTTTTTAAGTTAAACTGTATTTGCGTACCTTGGACGGAAAAGACCTCATTTCCGACCCGGAAGTAGCAAAAATGAGGTCGTTTGGAGGTATTTTTCGCCCTAGGGCGCAAATGAGACCTTTCCATCCTAGGGCGGAAAAGTACTCTTTTCTGTCCAGATCCCATGTAATGTACTATTTTTAGTTCATTTAGTTATTCTCGATTTTAAAAAGTCATCTAATTTCACTTTTAGTCAGTTTACTGACTAAAAAATACATTAGTTAATTAATTTAATTAATTAATCAATTAGTTTAGATAATTTGTAAAAATGTGATAAATTTCGCAATGCTTGTTATCTTTTAATTTGAAAATTACAGAATGAGAAAGTAAGGTTGAACATTCATGTCGCGAAATTGCCACGCGCTTTCTTATCGAAAAGCAAATATAAACACATATACGAAGAATATTAAAATGATAGACAACCGTTGCGACAAATAATGCGAAACTTTTCATTTTGACGTGAATGTGTTGATTTTATCGCACGTGCATCACTGATACACAAATTCACTGCAAAATCCACATCACGTGACACGATATCTCGCAGTCACGTGAGAAATTCTCTCTGCCTCAGTCTATCGGGATAATTGCACTTGACTTGGAAAAAAATACGCACACGTCGTGTGATTTACGAGCCCTTCAAGGCTGCCGACAGGTTTTTGAAGCAAATGACCGCACTGTGCATTAAATGTCCTTTTTTTTTTTTTTTTTTTTTTTTTTTTTTTTCAATGAGGTTTCTATTTAAGAAAATTGTGCCAATCACTTTGTAATGAAACCGCAGAAGACGCTATTAGTTTAGTATTAGACGGAAATACTTCGTGTAAATTAAAAATCAGAAAGGAAATGAATTATACCTTTCAATTATTTTAAAATTACTTGCAATAGTAATTTCGTTGGTAACAAAACAATATATTAGTAACTAAACTAAATAAACTCACTAATAATAATTAAACTAACTAGTAATTTATTGTACAGTTAAATTAGTTAGTTTAGTTAGTTATTGTAGTGAACCTATCAATAATAAATGTAGTCCTTATATCTAAAATTAAATGAAAATCAGTGATTAGATTTTTTTTCTTTCAATTTCACATTCACCAATTTGCAATCAATGCAGATCTCTTAATCTTAAACCTACAATCTCGTTGACTTCATTTCACTTGAAAATAAAGGCAATTTCATGAAAAAAGCAAGGCTAACGTGAACCTAAAGTGGAAGTTATAATTTTTTTGACATTATTTACATTTTCAAACGATATAACAATGTTCTTTCCTCAAGAGGAAACTTTCTAAAAAAATGATCTATTTTCACGTTTTGATGATTTTTTTAAGTAATTTTGAATCAATACAAAATTGTCTGGACTGGAAAGGATACTTTGAACCAATCTAGATTTCGCGATCTTAAAATTACAATCTCATTCACTTCACTCGAAAATAAAGGTAATTTGATAAAAAAAGCAAGGCTAACGTGCATATAAAGTGGAAGTCATAGTTTCTCTGACATGATTCGCCGAGGTCGATCTAATATAATATACGACGCCAAACAAACCGTCAACGTCGCCAATCATAAGACCTGTTATTATTTTCCGACTTTTTTTCTTCTTCTTCTTTCTTCTTTTCCTTCTTTTTAATTCCTCTCAAGACAAGCGGATCACATTAAAATAAAATAATCCTGTTTGTATTTTTGACAAATAAATTTAACCAGTAGTTAAATCGTCAGAACAACACTATTTTTAGCTTTTTTTATATAAGAAAAAGATTTTGAGACAAATAGATTTATCTATTAAACAAAATCATAACTTTGATGTGTTTTACTTATCATATTTTGTTATTAGAAAAGTTCGCCAATTGCAAACTCAAACTCTTATCAAACTCGAACATCTAAATAAGTTCAATTAAACTAATTCAAGCGAAAAAAAGTCTCTCTTTTTCTTCTTCGTCTTCTTCTTTTTTCGTTAAATAAGCTGCAATTTTTTCATCGTTGCTTTTGACAAAATCGCGTGAAAATGCGAAATTACAAGTTGCGTGTCAGACTTCGTCTTCAGCAATTCATTCACTTTCTACCGCCGATTCGCCAATCCCATATTTGGGTTGGATATTTTTAGTTCGTCTACTTTTCTTTGCTTGATTTGTTATTTTTTTTCTTCATTTCTTTCGCCAAGACAAACTTCATTTTTTTTATTGAAATAACTTTAATTATGACAAAATTCGATTTTTTGCAGTTAATTTTTAAATTATTTTAGGTAATATAAGAATCCTCTTGACTCAAAAGGAATTTTATTTATAATTTTTTTGTTTTGAAACATTAAAAAATCAAAATAATCATTAATGCAATCTTTATTAATATTTGTACATTAAATCAGTACATAAATCCTCTTGCCTCAAGACAAATCCCTTTAATGAAAAGTAAAGCATATTTTTGATTACAAATCAGCGACAGAAAATAACAGTTATGAGGCCTGTTCTCGCGAGTATCATTACAAAAACCGAGTGTCATGTATCGAAAAAAAAAAAAAAAAAAAACTGAGACTACTGTATTTTACCGCGACAATTGTGTTTTGTCTTTTGTAATTAAACACGTGACGCTCCCATTCTTTATTTGGATAATTAAAGCGAATTACGTAAGTAACGAGAGATGCATGCTGCCGTTTACTCGTAATGACAATAATATTCCATTATGAAAAAAAGATGACTAAAAATGTTTAAATACATTTTGTTAACCCAAACACAATTTTTTTTCAATAAAGTGGAAGTTTTATTACATTAATAATTTTATTTTATTTTCAATTTATTTAATTAGTTATATAACAATTAAAAAATTATAATTTTCCCAATGATTTACATTTTAAAAATTAAAAAAATTGGATTTAAATTTAAATTATTTCCGCCAAAAGCGAATCCTTTGGACGCAAAAAGATAGTTATTTTGATTAAAAATGTATGTAATTGAAATTTTTAATTTAATATTGTAAATATATAAATAAATATTAGAAAGAAACAAACAAAAGAAAAAAGAATTTCCGCTTCAAGTAAGATTTTTATATTAAAACTGTATTCTTGAATCGTTTGTTTTTTCTTCTTGAATAAAAACAGAAATATTTTTTAAAGCTTATTTGTGGCCGCACTTTTGTGGTTTTCGTCTGTCAAGACCAAATCAATGAATGTCTCTCTTATTGACGCAGGTGTTTATTCAATTGATTCGATTAATAATTATGACGACTTATTAATCATATATGTAAGTACTTGGAACAAGTAAAATGAGGAAAATTATTCCACGCAAGGCATTTGTTTTCAGTGAAAAATATGTAATTCGTGTTTTCATGCGCGATTTCCGGAAAATTAATCTTTTGCCGGTTCTTAATATTTGTCCAGATTATTAGATAAGTTGTAAGTGTTTAAAGATCATATTTTATATGTTAAATGTTTCCTTTTTTGCAATTTATGTTATGTTCGCAAATATTTAAAAAAGTGAGATATAAAAATGTAATTTTTCAAAAACTAAACACTTTAATGTCTTAATTAAAAAAATGTTTATTTGTCAATTAAAATAAATTAAAATACACAATTTGTTTCTTGTTCAAAATTATATAATTTTAAACAATTAAAAAAAATTTTTTGCAACAAATATTGAATTTAAAATATAAATTTTGATGAAAATTGCATTAATGTTGAAGATGAAATAATTTTATAAAGATTTGTGGTTGTCTAAAATGGAAGCCGATTTGGAAATGGAACGCGCTATTTCGCGTGAATTCGCGACATAGTCAAACTGGGTCTTTAATGCGAAAGCGCATAATATTGTGCATCGCATCGCATCGCCACATGGGTAGCGCAAGAATAGTCGGCGTCGGAGCATCGACCGACCTCGAACCAACTATCGATTTCCATACGTTATTACTCGTGAGGAATAACGTTTTCCCCGCCTGTTAATTGCATTGTTTTTTTCTTCTTCTTCTTTTATTGCAAATTGCACTATTCATTTGTTGACTTTTTAGCATTATTGATGTCCATTTTTCGCAAACATATGCATTATGTACACATTTTGACGATCGAAACCTTTTTACGACACGACATTACGATCGGTTGGGGTTAAAGACAAAATTGGAGGTCGATTTTTTTAAGGCAAATTATTTTAATTTTTATTTCATTTGAAATTCAATTATTGTCTACTTTCTTAATCTATTTCTAATTTTATTCAGATTTCCAATCGGATTTTTTTTCTAAGTGTAAATAAATTTTTTTACTGTAATTTTGAAAATAAATTTTAAATAAAAATTTCATGGTGTTTTAATATTTAAATATAATAATTTGAATCATTTATTATCAAAAAGAAAAAAATTTTTTCAAAATGCACTTAAGTGTCAGTAATGTAGGAATCTTTTAAGATCTGTCGTGGTTTTTAAAGTCAATTCATAAGATGCAAAAAGTTCAGAATTGGCGAATTCGGAAATTAAGAATATTTTGTATTAAAAAAGGATAGACAATTCAAGTCACATAAGTGCGTCCTTTTTTAATACAAAATATTCTTAATTTCCGAATTCGCCAAATATCAAAAAACAAACATAAACACCAATCAGAATACAACTTCAGTTTACTGAAATCCTTTCAAATATTATAGTTAAATTTAGTAAGTAAAAGCAAAATTAAATGAAAAAAATAGACTAAAATTTAAAAAATAACAATAAATTGTATTCAAATTAAATATAAAAAATTAAAATCTTTCAACATTTTGATTAAATGTTGAATAAAAATGTAAAATTAAATCAAATTAAAAAAAAATACATTTTTTAGTGAATAAAAATAGAATACATTACACAAAAATAAATGTTAAATTACATTAGATAAAAAATACACTTTACATTAGATCATAATGAGTTGAGTAAAAATAAATTTACAGCTATTAAATTAAAATTTATAATAATTTACTTTAATTATAACGTTTTAAATTTCACATTTGTCATTATATTTAAATAGTTATTGATTTATTGTATTCAATTAATCATTCTTTTAATTTGTTTTTTCTGAAACTTCAAAAAACTATCTAAAGCAATCATCAAACAAATCGAATGATGTAAGATGATGATGATATTGTTGATATCAACAGCAAATTGAATTCGATTAAATAAAATATGAATCACGCAACTTCATACGCTGTCGTTGAATGTTTTGAATTTATTTATTGTTACCAAATAGAAGTAACTGATGGCTTAACTAATCAAAATGACAAAAAAATTGACGTCATAAATTACATTATATTTTCTTGAAATATTATGAACATATTCTATTCATCATCTAGAGAGTAGCGAAACTTCTTTTGAGATCAGATTTTTAAGGTCATCGCAAACTTGAAAAGAAGAGAAACGTGTTTTCTCTTAATTCAAACTTCAATAATGAAATACAAAAATTTAACAAATAAATTTGAAAGGCAAAATAAAATAAATTAAGGAAAATAAGAAAATCAAAATCAAATCAAATAATAAAATGGAAAACGTATTTAAGGTGAGTTTATATGACGAAGAACATTCGACCAATCAGATCCCGAATAAGGTGTTATGCGACAACTTCAAAAAGCCACGTTCACTTTACTGAGATTGAAAACAAATATCCAGTAAATAAAAAAATGTTAAAATAATTTAAATGTAAAACTAAATTTATTGAACAAATAAAAATTAAAAAATAACACAAATAACATTAAAAGAAGTACATTTTTTATTAAAAAATATTAAAATAAAAATATTTTTAACTGAAAACTTTTGTTTTTTATAAACTGAATAAATAATTGATAATAATTACCCAACTTCCGGTTATGCAATTTTTTTATTTTTTTAAGACAATTTTATATAACAATATTTGCATAGTTTAACGCAAATAAATAACTTTATTGTTGCAATATATTTTTTGTATTTTGTAACAAAATAATTGGTTGACATTTGGCAAATGTGAAATTTACATTCTGCAGCATTGTTTTCCATGCAATGAAAATAGTGACATAATGTCATGTAAATGATAGTAGCAGGGCTATTTATTATATATATACGTATATATATTTCTAAGCAAAGTGGAAGAAACTTTTCATCGGTAAACAGTGTTGTCAAGCTGTTGCATTTTTCGTTTAACAATTTATAATGCTCGCGCAAAGCCATGGTCGTGAATTTATTTTTGCTTTCGAAAATTAATAACTGTTGCTTCTATTTCAAAATATTTTACAAAATGTATACTTTTGAAAACTTATAACATGTTAAAGTTTTAAAAACAAAATAAAGCATTTATATATAATTTTACACATACACGGAGCCGAGTTTGCGCGACTGACGCGTTTCTAGCGCGCGGCTGAGCCGTGAAACGGTTTTATATTTGTAAGATGAAAATAAATAAGCGAATGATACGCTAAACCGCAAGCGTTATCCGTATATACGGCACGACTTAGCCGTTTATTACACACGGTTGTCACTCAAGGTTTACACACACGCGTAAACGGTTCATTCTTATGATCCGTGCGACTGAAACGCTAGAAACACTCGGATCACACGTGTAGCGCTCACGTCTCATCCGTTTCTTACAAACGGCGGCATCGCGCGCGCGAAGCGGTTCTTAGTCGTGCTCGCGCGGATTGCAAGTGGCTGGGAAAAATGTATACTTATGATTCTATTTTATTTTCAACTTTATGCGTTTTTTCAGTTAATAAATATTAAGTAAATATTATTAACTATTATTGATTATTACTTATTGATGAAAAACTAATTAAATTGTTTTTATAACTCTTTTAATAAATTTTTAGTTGTATAATTTTATATCCTTTTTTATTATTGTTATTATTATATAACAAGTATAATATTATTAAATATTATATTATTACAATATATATCATTATATATAATAATAATATATTTTAAAATTATAATTATACAAAAATAAAATGCCATAAATAA
>JABFPJ010001407.1:0-25900 GCA_022817425.1 Gryon sp. ZL-2020 | reverse complement strand
AAGAAAAAAAAAAAAAAAAAAAAAAAAAAAAAGAAAGAAGAGGAAAAAACATAAAAAAATATATACGTCTATCAAAATGTTGCGCCAACATTTTATTTATCAACTTTTTTCTCGGGTTTTCAAGTTAGATTCCAATTATGTAAAAAAAAAAACTTTTTTTACCTAATTTTACCCAACTTCAATTTTGAAATCTTGAAAATGACTTTTTCAGCAAAATATATAATTTTTCAATGCATATATAAACATTGCATAGTTGAAAGTTTGATAGTTGAAGTATAAAGATTGTTTGTTTAATTGAGAATTAATTCGTACAATATTTGACGAATTGGGATTGGTTATTATCCATAGTGATCATGTCTTGTGGATGCTGTTCCGGTGTCCTCCTCCGTGTTGTCCTCCGTCTGGTCCTCAGTGTATAGTCGCGAAAGGAACGCGAACGAGGACACGAGAGTGTTTCGAAAATCTAGGCAACCTTCGTTTTAATGACTATTCGCGATAGGCTACGACCAGCCGGTCAACCGGCTCGATTCGATCGCTAATTCTGTGTTCGAAGGCTACTTTCACTGACTCGTCTTCGGCGAGTGCGCCTGCCTTCGCCACGATTCCGCTCTATCTTCCAATATTCCACTCCTCTCACTTGCTTTGAAAATTAGGTTGCCGCACATCTATCTATTCGAGAACTGCGGTAATTAATCGGCTATAATCCCACCCAATGTGCTTTCTCCTTAAAAACCTTCGTTTTTTTCCTTTTTCTTTCCTGACGATTTCTTATGTAACCGAACAAAACTTCATCTCGCTATATTTTGATCCGAACAAAAGCAGCGGCTTTTGCAAAACCCACTTTGTTACTTGCAGGCATCGCCTTGTGAAAGCACCATCTACAGTTTGTTATTACAAGATGAATCGTTTACGTTGAAAAACATAAATTGCCACTTGCGAGAAACGATGGACAAATAGTGTTTGAATAATTTCTTTTTGATATGTTTATCTTTTGCAAATGAACATGTTTCGGCGTCACTTTTACGTCGCGACTGACGATTTTAAGATCGTGGATGCTCTATATAGTCTACAGCTAGGTATTTCTCAAGGGAGATATAAAATCAGTGGCATTTCAAATACTACCCCAAACCAAATTGTCCCTTACTTTGCTATAGCGCGATATTATGCTGCTATAGAATCTGACATAATAATGATAAGATAAACAGCAGTTGACTTGATAAAGACCATATTATTTTTTTTCATATAATTTAAGTATCAAATATAAAATAGAAAAAATCTTTATACCATTTGCCGTAATTTCATTTTCATTTTAGCATTTTTTAATTAATTTATATATTATACAAATATATATATATAAAGTGAACGATATAATTTTTAATCGATTTGTATCGTAATAATAATTTGTATTAAACCATTTGATTAAACAAACACTGATTGTAAAATATGTTTATTTCTTTACAGTAATAAACAGCATAAGGTGGTGACGAAACTAAAAGCAATTTAGGCGTCTATGATAATCTGATGAAAAGCTAGTTGGGTGTAAGAGAGGGTTATGCAAGTTTACAAGGGTCGTTTGGTGTCGAATTTCGCACGTTATTAGTGACTATTTATTATCACGTGAAAATTTATGATCCAAAGAAAACACATATTGAATTTATTACTTTGTTCTAATCTCACCTTTTTCCATTTATTTATTCATTTATTTGCAGCTTCATAAACGCGTTTTTTTGTTTCGTATAAATTTTTTTTTCAGTTAAAACTTTCATCTTCAAAATTAATGCCGTAACATTATTATTTCTTCAGAGTCGTTTGTTAAAGACAATTTTTTAATGGATTAAATATACTGAGTAGAGAAAGTGATTGCAAAGTGTGTACAAAATCATTTGTAAACTTTGAAGGAATTTGGGGGAAAAAACAGTTTTTCCATAAAAAGGGAATATCAAAATACGTTATTTATTGAAACTGTGATTTTCGGTGAGAAAATGTTGCTCGAAAAAAAGTGTTTAAGAAAGATGAAAAGATTTAATTAACATGATTATATACTCAATCGGGTCGAATTACTGGTTCACAGAAGTAAAACATTGTAAAGCGGTTATATAGGTGTTTGAAAAATGATCAAATTATGGAGAAAGTATTTATAGACTCTTGTCCAAAATGATAAGGTTTTTCGTTCAAAGAACTTGAATTATGAAATTTGTGATTACGGTAAAAATGTTAAAATCAAATTCAAATTCTGTTAAAGTTTTCTATTTTTCTTCCAATGTTATATTTAAATTGAAACTCAACCAAATTATAAATCAAACTCTGACAATAATAATTTAATGACATTTATTTGTAATACAAATCCAAAAAGCAAAGTAATTTTTATTTTGTCTCACATACAGTTGGACTTGTTCAAGAACTCGTACCTTTTTTCTTTTACTTTTATTAAGTAACATTAAATGATTACATAAATTTTATTTCTTCAATAAAAATGCCACAGCATTACATAAAATGTTGAAAATACTTCGCTTCTTTATACCTTTTTTGTAACACAACTTTTTTTTTCTTCAAAAAAAGTATCCCGCGAATGTATCGGTGCAAATTTGAATACAAAATATATATCGAGAATGCGATGCGTAAGTTATTAGTGAGTTTAGCGGTGGAAGTCGGTGTTAGGGTAGGTAAACAGAAGTGCAATGGGAAGAGTAGGGCGCGTGTGCCAAGTGGATTACGACGAGCGAACGAACGCTGTGCCGTCCCACTCAATCAGCAACCACGCCTCTCCACGTGCTGCCACGTGCAACGACCGAAGGGCCTGGTTGGTCGAACACTTCGAAGACACCAAAGACGCACCGAGACACCACCAACCACGTCCACGAGATCGCTTTGACAGTTACGCGCCACTTGCTGCTCGCTTTTTTTCGCGCGCTCGCGCATTCTTATGGTTATCTACAAATCACGCCCCAACAATTTCTATTACTTCATTATCCCTTTTTGTACTTTTGCACATATTTGCAAACCAAATTGTAAAAGCGACTTTACCTATAATGTAAAAATGCTTTTTTTTACATTTTTTCTTTAAAAGAGATCTTTTCTTCCCTCAAAAGTGGTACTTTTTCTCCCTCGGGAAAAAAAGTATTTTCATCCCTTAAATGGAAAGAAGAAATAGAAAGTTACTTTTCCTCCCTAGAGAGATAAAGTGTGACTTTTATCTCATTTTTCATGAAACAAAACCTTTTCAATGCACTTATAAGAAAAAATATCGTAACTAGGGAGAAAATCGACAATTTTCCTCCCTAGTTACGGAATACACTATTCCTCATTAACCCAATTAAGAAACTGCTTAGAAAAGATATCTGCGAAGAAAAACAATAAGTTATGTGAAGAAAAAAAAGGAAAGAAAAGTAATTTACATATTATCACGTTAATATATTATCCGTCTGTTATCCAGTGAAATTGCAAAAATTGTATTTTAACTGTAATCAGTAAGCAATCTTAATAAATATAGCGGAATTTGATTCGCCCACACGTATGCAGTTGCGACTTCCTTGTTGCCACAGCTGCGTCCTCGTGCGAACACTTATCTCTTTCAAATTGACCTTCGATAATCCTGAATCACAAGTATTCTTATATCCGTTACATGCAAAGTATATAGATGAGTTTAAGGCAACTAAGTTCAATCATGGTTTGTCCCACTTAGACATTAAATGACATAGATTTAATTCTTAATTAACGATCGTACGAGTTCAAAAGTTCCTTGCATCTAACAACATTATTTTACATTTATCCTGTACATGTTGGCTTTACAAACATGATTATAACTCACGCGCAAAGTGAAGACAGGTTTATTCGTTTCAATACGATTGCATTAACGTGTATTATGTTATTTTTACGCTTCTTTTTTGCAAATTATCTTTCCCAATTTTTGCTCTTATGTTGAAAGATATTCGCTATTCAAAACATCATTTAAATTTAACTTTTCGTTCATTCAAATAAAAAAGTTCTTTCATTAAAAATTGTTGACTTATTAATACCTATTTGCATTTTGTTCTTCCTTCATTTTCTTTTAGCAATAACGTTTCTCATATCGTAAATTTACAAATAAAAAGACTATGTCTTATGTTTGCTTAACCCACGAGAGTGAATGAGTGCTATATGAAGCTTTACAACAATGCTCGGTCATAGTTCGCGATCATAATCAAATTAATAGCATACACGAGACTAGTTGTACGTGACGAGGTCGTATTTTCTATTGTTAAAAGATTGCATGCATCTGGTTTTTCATTTTTCAAATCAGTCTCTTATATTCTTTGTTGCGAGCGGTTCATCTTTTATATACAAATTTAGCAATACCGGAAGAATTTCTTGAACCGATTGCGAAAACCAAAAAGACCTATACAATAAATAAATATATATATATACATATATATTGTACACCATTGTACCCGCTATATTACTATTATTTACACCCTGCTTTTACATAACTTGTTAAGTGTTAAAGTTTGTTACTTGTAAGCTTGATAGTTATTCTCTAGTCACGATCTATTTAGAGGAACGAAATTGAATAATACAACATATATTAATGAACTCAAAGATGTTGTATTATGTACTTTATATTGTCTCTTTTTTCTTTAATAAATTGCTTGTGCAATTAGTTAAATGATGCGGAACCCAAAAGATATATCTATTAAGCAACTTTTAATAGCTTTAAATCCTTTAAGAAACAAATATGAGAAACCTTTTTTTTATAATTACAAATTGCAATGTCTAAATTCAAATCTTTTTCATTTGACATAATAACTTTTTCAGATTATTTATCAAAACGTTGAAGAACATAACTGACAATTCATAATTTGAAAATCATACAAAAATAATGCACAATTTAATGAGAAAAAGCACGTGATTGGAGATTTGTTAACGATCGATCAAAGTTTGAAGGATTGATAGGAAACATTATCCAACAGTTACAGCCGTACTATTTAATTCAACACAATGTACAAGGCAAGTACAGTGTGTAACTGTGTAATGTAACACAGAGCATCCAAAACGGTCCGTTTGGTATCACGTATCTCAGCGAGTAAAGGGAGAGAAAGTGGCTGAACAAATTTCATTAGGACGCTTTTCCATGTCACAAAAGCGGCGGCGAAGACGTCGAGGATCAGACGTCTTTGCAGGGGGACAGCCAACATGTCTGGCCTGTCCGTGGAACTCACGATTATATAAGTCATCCGTCAACGTCTCAACAACAAGAAGACGGAAGACATATATATATATATACATACATATAGACAACAACAATTTGTTGCTGTGTGTTTATGTTGTATGGCATTGTGCTTAGCGCAGCGCAAATCAGCATTTAATTATAAACACCACGAGTGTGACGGCATTGTGCATAACTGCGCGAAACGTCATCGAAAATGAAAGTCGAATCGCATATGATGATTTATCGAAGCGATAAGAGTTGATAACGAGATAGGCCGTGAGCCAAACTCGAAAACGGGTTCCAAGTGTTGTTTGAACAAAGCAAAAGGTAATGGATCAAAATGCAAATACACCAATATAATTGCCCCGAACGAGAGTTTAAATGTATTTTGTTTTGGCTTCACTCATTCAATAGATTGGTAATCGCTTGTTATTAAGCAAACAGCTTATTTATTAAGCAAGGCTAGTTATTTATGCGATACCCGATACCCGGAAACCAACAATATTGCAGAAATTATTGTTTTTTTTTCTTGATAGAAATCCAGGAATTTGTCGACAGGTAGATAAAAAAGAAGGTGTTTAATAAATTAACTGCTTTTCTGGTAGTAGAGTTTTTTAAAGTAATATAGTGGGATCGTTTACGAAATTTCATTGATTAATTAGCTCTCTCACGGTGTTGTCGGGTAAAAATTTGGGAAAAATGGATGGATCATAATTATGTTTTTAATTTGATGTAATAATTTATGGTGTTAACGAAGGAATTAATTACAGCTTTTTTGTTAATTGTGATTCTAAAATATTGCACATATATTGATTATGAATATTGAAACATTAACAAAAATAACTTTTATTTAACGTCTATCAACATTTCTTTATTCTGTATTTTTTATATTCTACTAATTTTACTATTAAATGAAACTTGTTCTGTAAATTAACTTAAAGAGATTATATGGTAGAATTAAGTCAATAAAATATTAATATTTTAACCTTATTACCATAACTGCGGCGGATTAATTAATTCAATATATTCACAATGCTAATTATGAACCTATTACTATAAATATAAATATATCATAACTTTAAATCAAATTATGTGAATGCCTTGTAACGTTTTCACGATCATCGAGTTCGATCAAAAAATCGGTTAAATCAATTCAGCGGTATCAATCACTGAATACGTGAGACTGAATACAATGAACCGTCGATTTGCACATAAATGATCAAGACAAATATGGAGAGAATTGAATTCAAATTTCTGTTACAACAGATATTCTATTTGGACTAATTCCTGAATCGATACATATTACCATACGATCAATGATAAATTTGTATGATACATGCAATTATGGTTCTAAATATAGATTAGAATCGTTTTTACAAGAAACAAAACAATTTTTGGCTTAACTTTAAAATAATGAACATTATTTATTGTACCCAAAACTCGATAACTGGAATCCAAATGTATGTGAAAACAAAAAGTTGCGAACGTGCGTTTAGAGGTAAATGATGCGTTTTGCATGAATATTAATGAACTTCTCTCATGAATTTGTTATTCTGAGCCATTAAAGAAGCGAATGCAAAAGTGTAATTAATATCAAAAGCAAGTCGTTTTGTCATCGTAAGTTGTTGCTTAAAAAAGATCGGGTTAAAATGGTAAACAAAGAAAGGATATTTATCAATGCGCAATATTTAAAAGTTTCATTTATAACATATATTGCTTTTTAACTGTTTAAATTGTAATAAAAAATATCTTGATTATACACGTTTTCGATTATTCCTAAGTAACATAAGTTCATCCAACCTCGGCATGTGCAAAATTAAATAATATTCGTATTATACATAACTCAATACTTGTGATTTAAGACAATATTTCATTGCATGTAAAATAACATTTTCTATTATCTAACTCAAGTTTCTCTAATAAATTAGTCACTATCGTTTTTTTTCTATGCAATTGATTAAAAAAAAGGCATTAGTTTGATCGACCAAACATTATAAGAATTGAATTGGTGAAATAAGGTCGCGCGGCGTAAATGAGTTTATGTTGAAAGATGGATGAAAAAGCGCGGTAAATGTGCATATGAGCGACGAAAAAGAGAGGTGCTTGCGACATGATAGGTGGTAGGCCGGCGGGTAAAGGTAGGTATATCGCCCCCTGACCCCACGGCGAATCAACTACCGTGAGAGCACAGCCAGGCTTTCGATCCTGCGCTGTTTATATTCTTGCGCTGCCGGTCGAGCTCGAGCACACTCTCGGCTCGGCTGCCGCGAAAGCGGTAACGCGTGTAAGAAATAGCCGTCCATAAATAAAGAAATATTCGCGTAAAAGATGGAGAGAGAGAGAAAGAGAGATAAAGAGAGAGAGAGATGCAAAAAAGAGAGAGATGGGAATAAATGATGTGTCGTGGGTGCAGTGGTGCATTCGTTTCATCGTTGCAGGCGAAAGTCTGAAAGTCTGTAAATCAGAGGAAGTAACGGTCGCGGATGCGCTGTGCAGACCAAGAGACACGCGAAAATCGTGTCGAGATAAGCTATCACGCGACGAGCGTACGCAAATCTCACAAGCCAAGACGGCTTCTAAGCGCTTTTAATCTATGACGCCGCTGCATCACTTAATCTATGGTATCTCGCCAACATCCTTCATATGTACAGACAGAATCATTTTATTTAAAAGTCTGCAATATATGTGCGATGAAAGTGGGACGGAATTTTGAATTCTTGTAATAGATGTAATTAAATGGGATTCAATCGTTTAATGTTACTTTTTACTTCAGAAATTGTTCTTTATGTTGGAGGAAAAAAATGAAAGACGTTTGTTACACATGTTTGCTGTCTTGAAATAATTACTTGATGCAATGATTAAAAGTAAACGAATCATTATAATTGTGGATTTTATATTTATTTTGTAAAAAAAAAGTTGTAAAATCAAACGATTTGAAATATAATTCAAGGATGATGATGAGAAGAATGTTTATTACAAAAAGTAGATGAAAAATCAACGCAAGTGTTGTATTATTAGGGTTACTAAATGGTATACATGTTTACAAAATATAATAATTTCCGGTTTTTTCAAGATTTAATCGGCTTTAATTGTATATATAGTTATGATTTATAAAAAAATGTTTTTAATTATCTGCGCTTTTACGTAATGGTTTATGCAACTCTAAGATTATATGTCAATTAGGATGTTCGGTTTTTCATCCACTATTTTTTTTGGAATCACTGTAATGAATTCTGAAAAATGATATTGATTTTTTGTTGAATAGACAATAATTATTTGTAAATCTTTGTATCATACAAAGTGTAATGATTAAAAGTTATTAATTATCATTATTAATTTATTTATAAATTGGAAATATTTTGTATCATCAAGTCCTTTCGTCAATCGTGTTTAAGAAAGAACCGAGCATCAAAGTCTCCCATGTTGATAAAAATGTTAATACGTTTTTTCACTTATTCGCGTTATTTTTAGATGTTTGCTTGGTATTTTTTTATTTTGATTAATTTTTTAAATATCTTTAGAATAACACTTTTGTTTTTTATATAACACTTTTGTAATGCTGTATAAATAAAATCATTTACTATTACTTTGTGTAATTAAATGCACATTGCGAAGAGAAACAATTTAATATTATCATCAAGTAAAAATTATGCACAGCGATAATTGAAATTTTTGCCGAATAATGCAGTTTATAAGAATAAACGACTGGTGATAGCGAGTGCGCATGGGATAAGACATCGTCGAATATTAATTATCCTATGAATAAATAAATCTCGGTTTAAGGTTACAAGCGGACTGTGGACGCATCCCTAGCTGGATGAAGTTACGTAAGCGAAATGCTCAGTTCGGTAGACTCGTTGAATCTTGTCGAACCGGTCTTAATTACGACTGAGTTGCACCGCGTTTCGCACTAGTTTACGCAGAATATCAACGAAATTTAGAGTTTAAATTTAACCAAAAGCAGTTTTGTCTTCAGAATATTATACCATTTACTTGATCCCATGCGAAAAAGCAAATAACATTTTAATGATTCATTTTACTATCTTAAAATATATGACAAGCAAATACCTTAATTTCAGATTCTGTTATCTTTATTTGCAAATCGTTATTAACTTCTTACGATGACACGATAATTTGTTGTTTATTTATCATAATGCTTATATTTAATATCATCTTTTTCCCTCATAAGATATCGGTATATGGGACATCAACCTTTTTGACCGCCAGATGTCGCTTGATTGTGCAACTTTCTCACAACTGCTAAATAACTAAATCAACGAACAAAGAGACTCAACAAAGTTACTTTAGTTTATGCAATTATTCGATTTTGAACTTTGAAAAAGGAATAAAAAGAAATATGAACGATTAGCTTTTTAATGTATACAATGCAGCCGATCTTTGAGCGTAATTAATAGAAATGGGAATGTAAGATGATTATGAATGAGCAAGTTTAAAATGAAGTGCCGATTGTGCAATGCTTTAATCAACTAATTTTATCTTTCTCACATTGATTGAATGGCGTTTTAAGACGATCGTTTTGCGGAATACCGATTAATTGCGCGGGTGAGCAGAGGTGAGAAAAATGTTTCAATGGTTTAGCGAGGTTCAAAGCGCGAGGAAAAGTTGTTGGCGGTGCAAGTGCCATGATGCAACGCATTACACCTACTAAAATCTACGAATCTCCATTTGCATCTCTCTCTTTCTCTCTCGCACTATCTTCATCTTTGTCTATCTCTCTTTGCCCCTCGATTCGTGTAGATGGAACCGACGTGGAAAAGCGGTGAAATCGACACCGCAAAATTTTTCGTCACCACGCGAACAAGTAGCGACTTTCTTGCAATGTTTACAATACTTTCATTAGCATAAACTTTGTTGCAGCTTAAACAAAATACATTCACGTCTTAATTTAAGATATATCGTCGTTGTTTTAATTGTATAAGAACCGTTTTACTTCACACATTTTGTTCAGTTTAAATTATATACAAAATAAATGTATACACTTCATTAATGTAAAAGCGTATAATTCTATAATACATTATAAATAACTATAGACTATTGCCGTGATTTTATCTTATTTTTTCGAAAATTGCTTTACAATAAAATTAAGAACCAAATTTCGCCGGAATACGTAGTTTCGCAACTGCACCGAAATCTAAATTACAAACCATCTTCAATTATGTAAGTAGACATGGATCGAAAATTACGTGCAATCAAGTGGGATTATGGTTCATTATGTAAAATTATTTATACACATGTTGGTGCGTATATAATATATATAAAAGATGAAATCTAATAATGTAACTAAATATATAATATGTGTCAAAAGTACTGAAGATAGACGGATTGAACAAGGACAGAAAGAGTTAACACTTGATAATATGTAAATCAGCGTATATGATAAATAATCGGTTAAATAAATCGGGGGGAGAGTATTGGAAGAAAAAAGAGAGAAAGAGAGCGAGAGGCCGGCTCCAATTAGCCGCGAAAGAGGAGACTTGCTGCACGGAGAGCTCTAGGATAGTCGAGGGAAAGGATTTTGCCTAACGTGAAACGTATGTAACTGCCTTCTGAGGTCATCGGTCTCCGCGACGTTCTTCCACAGGTACCTGCAACTAATTATCGGCCGTCCCGACTGCAGATATCTAAATACCATATATACTGCGCGCCAAACCAATTGGAATAAAAAAGAGAGAGAGAGAGAAAAAGATAGCAAAGCAACAGACAGAAAACTTGGATCTTAATGAAGCGGCATGACGTCGCCGATGATACTCATCGGAAAACGTCAACAACAGCACAAAATACACCAGCTACATTCGAAAGGTTTCTTAACTCGATTACTGTGTCATTCAATTTTTTCCTCTATCCCTTAAAGAGACGATAGTTCAACTTGTAGAAACTGTTAGTGCATGTATATTAACCATGTGCGATACAGGTTTTTGTATCATTGAATATACATATATAATTATCGATGATTAATGATGATGATGGTGCTGTTGACATAAAAGGCATGTTAGGCTAATGATGAAAGTAATGACAAAAAACAATAACAATAAAGATGAAGAATACAAAAAAATGACGAAAAATGATCGAAGCCAATCGATAATTGTACTTTTCATTACTTTCTCGTAAGGTTTTTTTTAATGAATTGGGGATATGAGATTATAGTACAGTGCGAGGACTAAGCGTGTAAACTCTTGGCGAATTAAAGACGCTGCGGGGCACAGTAGAAAGTGACGATGGTCCGCAAGCATTTTGGTTATATTCTTTCGCTAAAATTCGTCGTGAATGCAAAAGTCGAAGAAACAAAGGCAACGAGAGTCTGAGTTGGATCACGCGCAGCCAAGTTGTGGAGCGCCTGGACCCGTATCGTCGCTCTTACTCTTCGCGCGTGCTACTTCCGTATTCACATGTAATATGTAGTCCCACCGATTAATGATGTGTATTTAAATGCTTGATGATAATGATTTCATGGAGAAAGACTTAGTGTCGATGTGCGACGATAAACAAAACTGTCCAGAGAAAATGTAATTTCTGAGACGCGTGGGACATTAATCAAAGGCCATTTTTTGTTTTGTTCAAGTTGAACTCTCGTGTATTGCGCACGCGCAAAGCTAAAGAAGACGAGTCGTCGGCTCGTTGGCGATTAACATAAAAAGAAAGTCCGTCGAACTTGATTCGTTGCCTAAAATTCAAACTATTCTCAGCAATTTACATTCCAATTGCAAAATTTCTAAGCGAACGGTTTCTTCGGGGCTAACGAAGACGCATGGTTGCGATTTCTGGTTCGACAGTACCGAACGTCCCGAGTAAATACGTCTCCTTCACTTAAAGTCATTGTTTGCGTGAAAATATATTTTCTATACTTCAGTGAAATGTCGAGCTTTGACTTTTTTTTGCAATCTTCAATCATCTTGTTAGCTTATTGTAGATAATTTACTTTATAACTCTGGCAAAACAAAAAATATATTGCGAATATATTTTCAATATATTCTGAAAATATTTTTTCTATAAAAATATATTCTTAATGTATTTTTATAGAAAATGTATATATTAAGAATATATTAACAATATAGTCGCAATATATTTTTCGTTTTGCCAGAGAAGTTTCTATAATATAATAAAGTGATAAATATTAAAAAAATTATATTTAATTAAAAAAGTTTTTTACTGTTTTTTAATGATAAATGTGAAATATTTATCATAAACATTTGTTTATAATATTACATATATTTTCAATGATAATAATAATAATCATAGTGATTGGCGTGATCGTAAATAATCCTCACTGTCAAGCAAAATTAGAGCAAAAAAGCAAAATCCAGGCTTTATCTAAGCAGCATGTGCGATCAGTGACTGGCTCCCATATCGATTACAAATTTCTCCTTGGATATAATTTCTCCTGGCAGAGACGAGCGTAATAGAGGAGACACGAAAGAAAGACAGAAAGAAAAAGAAACGAAAGGGGAAATTGAGATCGAAAGTGTCGTCTGCGAAGAGAAAGACTGAAGAAGAGGAAGAAAAAAAATATGCGCGCCAATAAGATTGCATTGCATGCTTGCACATAAAAGCTGTAATATTGGACATTTTTGCTCAGAAATATTCAACTTGAGAAATATGAATTATGCTAATTTTTTGTTCATATTATATTTATGTCGATATATATCAATGAAATATGCATCAGAGTTGGTTCTTTGTCGGATTTCGTTCTTCTTGTTTGAACTCCGTTGACAATCATTCGACGTGACATCAATTCGAGCGTTCGAAAAATAGTTTCCAAATTGTCATGAGAATTAGAATAAGGACAGCATTTTCAATATACATTTAATGTTAATGGCTTCTGTAGTTTCATTAGAGATATTTAACTTTTTATATGGAAATTTTGTGACAGAAAAGTACACAAATTTGGAAACGATATTCAAACTTTTCCATGTTTTGTAGTTTTATATACATCTCATTAATCTACTTATGTTAATGATTAAATTCTGAAACAATTTTTTTACAACTTGGTTTTAAAACTATTGAACAAATTTGACAGTAAAAAAAGTTATATCGTAGAAAACTTTCTTTTATAATGAATCTAATAATATAATTTGATTAAATAAATTATCGCAAATAAGTAAAAATATTTTATTTTTGAATATCTTAAAACAGATTTTGATTTCTATCATCGCGCATGGTCATCAAATATAGCATTTTTTCATTTAATTTTTTATTTTTGGCAACACTCGCAGAAATCACATCAAACGTCAACTTCAAATCTCGACATTTTAGTATTGGAAATTAGAGGCAGCCGCATTGTTAGAATATTAATTTAGAATTAAATGTCACGTATTTTTTTCGCCTACCAAATTGTCATTTGTCATTCATTTATTTATATATTTATCGAATAACACAAAATAATCATCGAAGAGATGTATTCGGCAACATGAAAACAGATTTCTTTAACATAACAAAAAGAAAACGAAAAAAGGCTGATGTTCCCATTTTTACTTTAAAAATTATTTAGGATGAGTTGTAAAAGTAACGGATCGCTATTGTGACGGTCCAAAATTCGAAGATGTCACCGGGTAAAAAAAAATCATTTATAATGTCCGGTCAAAATTGATCAACCACAAAGTATTAATTCCTCTAAGCAAAAAAAAAAAAAAATGAAAAAGAGAAAGAAAAAAGTGTTGTCTTGCGACATGTTATTCGGGAAAAATTCGTTCGATCAGACAATAAAATTCCAGACGACAATTTACAATGACACAGTGAGCGGGAATAAGAAGAAAGAAAACCGCTAGAAAACTGTAATTCCTGATTCCTAACGAAAGTATAATTGATGAGCGTATATTAGTTGAAGTACGTTACGAGTGAGTTGTGATTCGCGGACACTCGAAGTGTGTGTCACGTATATGATTACTTATGTCAAGGACAATGGCGAGCCGGTACTGTCAAGAAAATGCTTTCACTTCAGTCCGATCAATTAGTGTTGATCAGCTGGACGGTCATCGCAACGACTAATCGCAATCTATCTAACATTCTAGCATAACACGCATAACTCTCATTATATAGAGTTGCAGGCGATGCCAAATAAGATATAAAATATAGTTGCAAATGTGTTGCGAAAGCAAAAAGGTACAGTGACTTTGTTCCTATATGTCATTCATTTCAAATATTTGACCCTGCAATTTTGTGATCATTAAACATATTTTGCTCTTTTAGCATGAGTATAGTATATATTACACGGACAAAAGAAAAAAAGCCAAGTTGCGACAATAGAGCGATTCCAAGTTGGATTAAGCAATCGGCAATTTGCTAATTAATAATCAATCATAATCAACCATTTTTTCTTATTTCTTTTTAATGATCAATTATATTGATTATTATTTATGTCTGCATTGAGATCATGAGAGAAGAAGAAAGAAATTGGAATAACAATCAAAATCTCATCTCTGGATATAAATTTGCATTATTAACTTTATATTTATAACGTTGAAAGAATGTTTTTCAAAAATGTTGCTATTAATAAACGCAAGAATAATTTGTTGAAGTCATAAAGTGCTTTCATATAATAATGAAATTGTCAAAGTAATTGTGTATAAGCGACTGATTTAAACATCTTAATTTTTTTTGCAGGCAATTAATCTGCTATGCGAATGTTGGATGCACGTAATCCAAGACATTACATTAATCGAGCGAAATGTACATCGCACAGATTCAAGGCCAAACGCATTCAGCGTTCGTATTGTGATTTTACTTTCAATCCCTCGTGTAAACACATCTTTTCATAGTCATTTATTTTAAATAGTCGTTATAACGGATCAAGACAGTTTTATGGATTAGGAGAGTACATTCCGAAAGTCATCAACGTAACATGACGTTAAATGTGTGAAAAACAATTTTTATTATCTCTCTACATAAGTAATTTTGATTATTTCTTTTCTATTTTGACTTTACAAAGAAAGGAAGAAAATGTTTTATTACTAACTGATTTAAATATAAACATGTTGACTTATCTACATATACATTTTGATAGGCAACAAAGTAGTTTTGTAATTACTAAAGTTCAATTGGAAAATGTATTGATTTTGCGAAACATTCAAAGCATTTTGAAATAGATTTCATGGATGTTAAAAGTATAGTGAAGAAAAAAAAATTGATGGAATAAAAAAATGTTTCAAAAAATCCCACTTTTCGTATTCAATTAGAGAGCACCTTTGGTCATATCAAAAATGTATCTTATTATGCAAACTATTTAATCTTGCAGAGTAGCATCTCAAGGAGGACAACATGTTGCTGTCACGGCAGTACAAAATCGAATTCCAATTCAACAAAATCGAATGGCCATTTTAGTTGTTCTTCGTACTTTTACATTTTTTACGAGCTTTTTAATTATCTTTTTATATACTTTGGTCAAGTTGTAAGTGGGAATAAAAAAAAGGAGAGATAAAGAAATTTGGTACAATGCTGATTACCTGTATGTAATGTAATTATAATGTACGAATAATACGAGTAGCGATGTTACAAGTTCAGTGAAAAAGGCAGCAAAAGTCGAACTGTGCCGTGAAAGTATTCAAGCATAATTAAAGGCGAAAGGAAGATGCGTGAGCAATTGATAATTTTTTGTCAAGGTTTTGTGTTGAAAAAAAAGCCGATTCGGGTATAAAATTATGCTAATTTGTGCAATCGTCACCGTTGAGAGATGCGCAAGAGGGAAATAAAAAAAACGGAGTAGCAGTTAAACATTTGTTTGAAAATAAAAGTACCACTGAAATGTATATTAATGACTTTTTTTAATATCAAGTCACCCAGAGGAAGGATTGAAACGAGAGATCCAGTTGGAGACTATTCGTAAACGATATTTTACCAAACAATTTCTGATTGTGCGAAACAAAAACCGGTTATCTTGAATTCGTTCAGTTTTGGAATCGTACAGTTAATTTCAGTTTTCAAGCAAAACTTTACTTAAATTCAATAAAGTAACTCAAGTGTTGTACAAATTATGCGTATGTATTATATAATTATACAATTACTATAAAAATAAATGTCTTTAAAAATAAAAAAATAAAAAAAGAAATTGAATGAAACGCAAGATTGCAATATGTAACGTTATTTTTAGCATTTTGATTGAATCAATTTATAATTGAACAAAGACATTTAATATGTAATTTTAAAATTTATGTCTCTTTAATTTCTTTCTAAATACGACACCTACGATACATATATATCCGGTTAATATATTCATATCAAAACAATAATGAACGATTAACGAGCGTCAATGCCACATTATTCAATCAACTGATCTATAATTATTTTGTCAACACTTTTCCATTCAATTACTTTCCCTCATGCAGAATTATGATTATGTCAAAACGGAAATGTTTTGAAAGATTTCATACATCAAACTTTTTTACTTTTATCGACACATCACATCAATAAAGAAAGGAATAAATAAAAAACAAATTACTGTTTTAGGAACATTTCAGCAATGCCGTTGCAAACAGTAATTTTTCGTAATGTATATATGTCTGTTGATATTTTTCTCGGCGTAAAAGCGACTAAAAGTTGCATTTAGATCGGAGAGTAAAATCAATGAAATTTGCATATGTTTAGGTTAAGTTGCAAAAAAAGCTTTACATACGCTCCCCTTTAAAGCGCGTCGGTGGCCTTGCTTTTGTGTTTCGCCCCGCGCGCCAGCAATAGCGCCACATAGCACATAGCTTTATAAATGGCAACGAATTGGCTATCCTTCCGCCTATCCACCCACCCACCCGGGATTTCGCGAGTCAGCTGACCCAGCTGATCGTAGCGCCGCGACGTTGGCCGCCTGCATCGTGACGTCATGCTGGCGTCGACAATGACGTAATCACGAATGCCGCAGTTCCGCCCATCGATCGGCTGCCGCCGCCGCCGCCCCGATATACCATCCCCCACGAATATTTTCGTGCACGAGTTGTCTAGAGACTCGGTGAACCCACGCAATTCACAGGTACACGTCGTAGCTACTATTTTTAATACGATCATTCGCACGATCGTCTTTTCGCGCCCTTTTCTTAGAACGCTCTCAACAACTTCACGTGCTAATTCCAGCAAAAACTCCGACCTACCGCAACTTTATTTTCGCCTATTTTCAACCTCGTCATTGGCCGTCCAACTTTTAGCCTTTATTTGTACAAAAATGATGTATAATTAGATTTAATAATAGACCTTATAAATAATTGAATTTTTGTAACCAATTAACGAAATTGAGAGAAATTTACAAAGTTTCTGCATGTTAAACACAAAAATTACTGCTTTTAATGGTAACATTTATGTTGGTTTTATAAAATACTCCGTTGAAAACAGTAATTTTCTCATCCTCAAACCAATGTGTTTACCTTTAATTTGAACTTTTTTCAGGTGTTCAATTTATACATTTTACACATTAAAATTTCCCGACTATTTTTTCTACGCGTATAAATAAAACGACAGTAAAGATTTTATTAGTCAAATTAATTCGTATTTAAGTATAATATCCTCTATATTACTAACATTATTAACATAAAATACTACAAACATTAATGGCACTATAAATTGTTTAGAATCGTAAATATGTTAAAATGTATTAATTATGTATTTGCTGAAGAAATATTGGTCAAAAAAAAGAAACCAAAAAAGCTAAAAATCGAATAAAAATGACCTTAGTAATGTTATGTACAAAAGTTGTACCGTGAGATTTATGTTATTGTTTCTAAATAGTGACACAAGATTGTGGAGGATAATATATAGCGGTTACCTAAAATTCAATATCACTGAATAGGTCTTATAAGACGGTTCGATAAATCCGACGAATTAAAGGTAATCGCGAATCCTGATACTGAAATGGTTTCGAGCCCTGACGGTCGACCCTGAACAGCGTGGAGTGTAAATCGTTGGCCTTGTAACCTACATTGCGGCCATCTAGATATCAGATATTGCTTCGCATAAGGTAGGTTAGTGCAACGGATTTGCGTTGCCCGAATCTATTTTCGCGCGATGAACATTTTTCGACTGGAAAACTTTCTTACCTCGGAATTTTGTTAACAAAGAAGAAAAACGGAAGGGGCGGGGAAAAAAAAATAAAACACAAGAGTATATCGTGCAAACTGACTATTCATTGCTGACTTGATTTACTATTTTGCGATAAGGCCACTTTATGCTCATTACTTTAAGGTTACGTTATACTAAGATAAACGTAACATATAATACTAAATACGAGACAAAATGAAGCCAAAAAAAGGATGAAAAATATGAAAGCACGTAAAAAGATAGGCAAATCGCGAGATCAACTGATGACGATAGACAATCTCACGTCATTAGTTGTTTTCTTTTTAACTTGTGCCAATTGCAGGTATGACCGAAATTACAGTTAAAATGACGTCTTAATGTTATTGTTTAAAATAGGATTGTGACACGTGCTTTGGTTGAGGCAAAGGGGGAATGGGATGCGTCTAAATTCGCGCATTCGTGGCAACGTCGGCGGTACCAAAAATAGAGTTATACGTCCTTGACGGATGTGACGTATAGAACTTGGGTCGATGCAAAGCGAGGGCGAGAGAAGCATGACGTCAGCCCCGACTGTGCTTGTCTACCCGAGTCGAGCGGTCGTTTTGTCAGGTTGCTGGCGTGGATTCCCACCCCTATATAATTATCACCCGATGAATCGCTTTTCCACTATCCTTTTAATTAATGAATGATTACACTGTTACTTTCAATTGCGATTAAACATGTATACATGGTTGCAAATCAAATTCGAAAAGTGGTCTCTTTTTTTTTAAATCTTTATAAAAATAAGCCTCATTGATTAATCGAACATTATACAACACTGCAGTTCAAGCTATTTTTAAGCCTGTTCACATTCAATTAATATATAAAAAAAAGGTATATTACAATGTGTATCAAGAATTGTTATTGACGTTGCTGGATTATTTTGTAATATAATATCTATAGAAGAGACTTAGTTTGTGCAATGTAAACTTTTGATATGATTATATACGATTAATTCGACGTGATATTTTGTTTAAACTTACATTGTACAAAAGTTGGACCATAAGTTAGAAATGTTATAGTCTGATATAGAATTACGCGAGAATCTTTTTGCAATCTAATCACACTTTGTGACGTTCAAATGCATGATCAAAAGTTATCAGTATATGCACAAATTTTGATGACAGAAATAGCTCTTCATTATGATGCTATTTTATTATGATACGATCTGGACGGATTTCAAAATCACGAGTATATGACGTACTGATAAAATTGTCTTCGTGCGTAGTAAAAGATAGAAAAGTATGACGGAACGTGACTTGCACGCGTGCTTTCGAACCCGGGCCAATGCAGTCGAAATCCGCATGTAATGCAGAGTATATATTTAGTCAAGCAAACTTGTCATCGAACAATGCTATGTGATCTTGTAACACAAGGAAGAAATACAGCACATAACTGTTAGATTAAGCGGCAAAAACAACTGAACAGAAAACGGTACGCGGAAGAGCAACAAATGATCGAAAGTTTTATGAAAACAAAAAAACTTGAAGAAAATAAATTTGGAAATTTAACCATTTAAATGCAAATAAAAGGGAGTAATATGATAATCGTCATGAATGAAATACTAATTTGGTGTACATGATCGAAGGAACTTGCAGTTCAAAAATAATGTTCCACAAAAAGATTTGGTATGTGTTGGAAGTATCGTTGACTACCGCATACCTGTCAATTGCCTTTGTGGAGGGAAAAAACAACTTAGAAAGAAGAAAAAGAAACGCGGCGTGTAGACTTCCGTGCACTCGGATCTTTGCCAGACTAAATTTATTCATGTGGAACTGGCCGATTAAGCACCTTACAAATCAGTTAGTATGATATTTCTTGTGCAATAAATTGATGATAAGATAAATAATAAATGGTCAAATCTGACGATAAATCCCACAGAGCACCACCACCACCACCACCATCACCATATAGCAGAGAGATCCATCGATGTAACATAGTTGTGTTGTTAAAGTCACATGATTGTGATCAAGCAAGATACTCTGGTTTTGCCCCCAAAAATGAACCGTATGTCTTCTTAAAAAGCCGACTTACACTTGCCCCAATGGTCGTGGCCATGAGGTATGAAATTGGACTCTAGATCCCGATGATGATCGTGGTTGTTGTTGGAGTCGGCGGCAATGACTGGTACTTGATGGTGAGGATAGGATGTCTGTAAGGATCCAGTGGTGCGATCGTGATTCCGGATGGGACGATGCGACGCTGCCACAGGCACCGTGGACTCCGTGCCGGCATCTTCCACGGTACGCATCGCACATTCTTCTAAAGGACAAACGTCCCACTTGGTTGGCTGATGATTGAAAGTTTGGATTGCCAGGTTTCTACGATTGACTGGGAAATGTCCCGCTCAAAGAAAATCCCAAAACAATGGTTGGCTTGCCCAAAACTCTCGCAGACTCTTAGTCCTTGGAATTAAGTTGAATTGAAATCAGCTTTGCAATATTCAAATCGGCTGGATCTATCCCTTAAAGCAAAGACACGTGGTTCCAGGCGAAGTCGGTCAGACGATCGATAGGGAAATTGTTGTGCAAAACCGAACGGGGATAAAAAGAATAGTATGACATGAAGGAGAATTGGTGGAATGTGTTGAATGGATGGGTGGTCACACCAAGATTAAGGTCTTACCCTGACACACTACGTGCGACTGGTCGGTGTAGCCAGAGGATGAGCTTTGCTTGCGAACGTAGTTGTTTCTTTCGGACGAAAACGCTCCGTCCAGGAGCTCGAAGACCTGCGACCGCGGTACGCGCATGCAGCAGTTTTCCCGGGCTTGATTCAAACTGGTTCTTTTTTTTAAGCACCCGGTACTTGAGAAGCTGCCGAGGCCACGATTTTGCTGAGCTTTCGCATTGAATAACTCTCGACGGTACCACCAAAATGTTATTGGCTGGTTTGAGCGAACGTTAGAATTATGTTAATCCCAAAGTCACAGGGCAACGACTTTAGTTAATCCTTAGCACGAGACGTGTGTCTGAGTGTTCGCCGCGTGGAAGAGTCACTGAGACTAATCTCAGCATCGCACGAAAGGCCGGCCTCCGCGTAACTGAGTCTGAATCGCGTTCATCGCGCCGCTATATTAAAACCGTACTGTGTGTAAAGCGGCGAACGGCGCTTCGGTGACGTCACCATGCGCTCACGTCATACTTAGCGCGCGACACTCGCAGATCGATGGACTGAACAGTGTGCGGAGCGCGATCCCATTGGCTCGCGGCCCGCTGATGTCACAACCACTGACGCCATCACACGTGCCACCCCTCGACACTCCAACCCCTCATACGATCGAACCCTTTTTCAATGACGACAGCAATTCTACTTCCAGGCGGCTAACGCCGGTTTTTGCCCCCGGAAACCCTGACTTCTGCCTCACGCCACCTGTAATCTTACATGGGAATAAACACTGCCGTTCGCGACCATTTAAACGATAGTTCAAAGTACTCAAGGATTATGATAACAAATTATTTAATACTATTAAAGGGTAGACTTGTACGCATTTCCAATTATTTATAACAACTCAATGAATGAATGTCGCAATTTTGTTATAGATTTAATCGTAGATGATTGATACAGTTTATTTTGTATGTTATTGGGGAGTTATTTTGTACGATAATGGTTAGTCGTATAGCGATGAGATACAGTTGGTATTTATTGAGCTGAGTTTGTCAATTGCATTATTTAGCGTGAAATTCAATGAATCCTTTGCACCTACAATCAATTTTGCTTTCGTATGATTCTTAGAAAGTTGTGTACATATTCCGGTTAGAATTATTTTTACTGGTAAAACTTGTTAGTCTGAAATCGAATGGTTGTATCATTCTGATATAAAATGTATGCATGAAGTATTACTAATTGTAAGATTCTGGGATATTCTGTGGACGGCGTTTTTACGCCAACTAATGAACGTGTTATGCATGAAAATGTAAAAAGTTTACTTGATTGATTTCAAAATGACAAATTTTCAGTTTTTAACATAAAATGTGAAACATTCGACAGTAATTAACGGAATTCCGATTTTTTCGTCTCTTTCATTTCCGCATAATATTTTTTTAAATAAGCAATACAGCAATTATTACGTTCTTTTTTAATTTATAAATTTTTCAACTGATTTTTTTATTAGTTCAACTTAATATTATTTTTTCTATTAAATCCAGCAAATACATTTAAATTGTAATATTTTTTTTTTCTTTATATGAAACAAACGTCTATAATAATATGCGCATTAGGGCTTTTTGAGGCGTAATTTTCAGTTATGTTCCACAATTTTACATTTACTTCTAATTATTCAATTGTAAAATAAAATGTAATAAATGTCAATGTTATTATTTACCATACAACATGCAAGTAACACAAAATGCAATGGCTTTTGTTCATTTTTCATCCTCTTTAAAAACTTCTATTTTTTTCTCCGCACAAAAGCAAAATGCTTTTCATTAACACTTGAAATACGCGCGCATGAATTCATAAAATGACATTCCTTTATTTTATTTTTTTCAAATGCGTGGGAAGTATCGATTTAAAGTACAAGTTTCATTCATATAAGCGACTACTCTCATCCATTACTACCTGAACCTACTATGATCTCGCTTTAACTTAATTTACAGTGCACCTTCCGAGTCATTGGATACTTGTATGGTTAACAGATGATTGGATATTTGTAGCGAGCTTATATATGCGTGGCAATGCGAAGGCGGAAGAGCAAATTATTCACTGCAAATCGGGCTTTTTGTAAAAAAATCTACTGTCTTCTCGGCATGCAGTTTACAAAAATATAACGAAATACATGACGTGTATATAATGTAACTGGTTACCCCTAACACGTGTGTGACTTTTCAAGCAGGGTTCATTACTTATAGGACCGATAGACTTGTAATTGTTATAACTTATTATATATGAGCTATAATGTTATTTGCACTTTACAAAAGGATTAAATGACTATAAGAATTAATGCGTTCTCTCTAAAAGTATATACTTTATCTATTTTACTATTTTCATAAAATGCTCAATTTATTATTCAACTCTAATTTCAATTGTGTAAGACAAGATTAATTTTAAAAAAATAAAAATTAAAAATTTGTCAATAAAAATTTAAACATTTTATAGAAACTATATAAAGTCATATTATTTTATTCGAGATGAGAGTATTAAGTAGAAAGTTCCCTAATCATTTTTTTAAGAATTTGGTAAAAACTTTTCCAATTATCATATTGATCACTTAATCTAACCGTGGTTTGCTTAATCTTTCAATTTATAATCCATCGTGCATAAAAGCTTCATGAAGATAAACTTTCGCAGAATATTATAAATCAATGAACTATTTTTGATACGTAATCATATAGTAACGAGAATAGAATTATATTACACCTTACCCCAATGCAATTGTTATACAAGTGAATGAAAATCTTTCCACGTTTTATTTTATTCCGCAATTCATATTATATGTACGAAATTAAGTAAAGTCTCATGAGGTCTGCAAAATGATTTATTTAAAGCCAATGCGTTAGCTTTATGAACAATGAGTAAGTTTGAGTTTATTAAACAATAAATATATATACATATATAATTAGACCGCCGACTTTGTATATTGTTAAAAAGAAAAGCAATAACGTCAGTAAGTGGTTTTCATCAATTGGTGGCTTATTAGAAATGCTTTTATTGTTAGACCCATCAATGGTATTCATTTGGCCGCAATGTTGGTCACGTTTCGGTGTGATGTCAATACGATATTCTTTATTATATAATTATGTCTGTATGGTTTATTTGTATTGTATGAATGGTTATTACGCACTTTCAGCAAACAATATTATGACAAAAATGATGTGTTGATTTTCCAATTGTACGTCATGTAACTAAGTATATCCAAGACAGATACAACTAGAAGCGAGAAGAAAAAGCAATATCAAACACATTCAAAAACTGAAACATCGTATTCAATATAAGTTTATTGGAACAGTTTTTATTATACTTTATACTTTCGATTTAATTTTTGTGTCAAATAATAGTTTATAAAATAAGATTTTGAAATTTTCGAGTTAATTTACATAAAGAACGACAAATTGCCACTGTTCTAATGTATTTTGTCTACTACGCAATTACGCAGTGAAAATCCAATACTTCATGTACAGCATCAAATATATCACAGGTCAAACTAATAAGCCACATACAAAATTGTGTCGCGCGCAGCTTTTCCTATATTCACATATATACACAGAGAAAATTAACACAAATTCAATGTTGTTGGAGTTCTTTCTCACCTTACAATCTAACACTTTCGGCCACTGTTGTCGCTGACGTGTTATTACAATTAATGTATTGCTCATTTTATTATTTTATTTTTCATCGGGATATGATCGCCTCACTGGGGTCCTTTTCATACTGTCTGCGGTGAGTTTATCTCGGAAAAAGTCAGAACCCGATCAGTGCAGTGACATTTAATCGATTAAGTTTTATTATAAACAAAAATCCTTTTGAAAATCCTTGAAATTTAATTATTTATGTTTTGAATAAACCAACTGGAAGCTTGAGACATTTCAGTTGACGCTAGTCTCAATGCGAAATCATTTCAACTTAAAATAAAGTACTACTGTTTGTAGATTTTTGTTGAAAATGTACATTATGAGTTATTACGGCAATGTTCATTTTGTAATATTACATTACGAGTGTATAAAAAGAATTGTACTGCTAACATTTGTTTCGAAATATAAAGTTTTATTTAATACTGTTGACCTTTGTACATTCAGGGTTGTGCATGAATAAGATTTTGTATTAAGAAATTAAAATAATTACCCGTACGAAAAAAAATATATAACAAAATGTATGTCAAAATATATTAGTTTTGCCGTTAAAATATATTTGAAAATAAATTTCAAATATATTAAAATATATTTATATTAAAATATATTTGAAAATAAATTTCAAATATATTTTTGCATACATTTTGAAAGTATACTTTTACTTATATTTTTAAAAATATGTTTCAGAAATATATTTTACAAATATATTTAACTTTTGACCGAAAATATATGTCACATATTCACATATATTTCGAAATATATTTTCTTTCGTTAGAGTATTTCTTATTTTATTGAAATTATGTCATAAAAATGAAATGAATTTTGGAATAGATAAATAATGATATTATTCTGAAAAATAAAATATTTATTAAGTCAATGTCAATTTTCTAAAATTACTTTTATTATAAAATATTTTTTCAAGTAATGTGCTTTTTACAATATTTGAAAAAATGATCATTCTTAGAAAAAAGGATGTGCTATCAGTCTACCTGTAAATAATTCAATTTCAAAAATAGTTTATGTCACTTGTGCATAAGTAAAGAATAGGAAATTGAAAATCGATTCATTAACATATTGCAGTTTAAATGTTTCAATGAGTCAGACAGGAATTTCTTGACGACGTTTTATGGGTTATCGTGATCATCTTTATCTCGAAATTAGACTATCAAATTCACAAATAATGCATGCAAAAATATCTCTCACAAAGATATCTTAATGTAAAAATATCTTCTTGAAAATACTTTCCCGCGTGGAAAAAAAAAGTATGGCTTTGATATTGATAAAATATGGTAAACAATCTGGTTGCAATACGGATTATATCTGGATAAAGTTTGGCTGAGATATGGTGACGTCTGGCGTTAATATGGAACAGTAATATTGC
>JABFPJ010001406.1:0-25903 GCA_022817425.1 Gryon sp. ZL-2020 | reverse complement strand
ATAAATTAAAACTAATATTTAGTTAGGATTAAATTAAAATTAATAAGTTGTATCGGCATGCCCACATGGAGCCATGACAAAATCGCATTGCTATATTTAGCCTATTGTGGCAATATGCCGGGCCAATCAGTGTTTTCCTATGTAGGCATTGTAAAGGCTAGGCATTACAGCCCTATAAAGGGCCATTTTTTGAACAACATAGGGCCAATGTAGGGCCTCTGTAGATATGTTGGTATGCCTTTATCGGGCCAATACTCAATTTTTTCTTGGGAAATATACAAGTATATTTTATTTTGCTACTATCATAAGTAATAATGATTTCACACAGTCGTCTTATCGGGCCCGTAATAACTCCAGTGTAACATCCTGATACAACCTGATTGCCTTTTCACTAGGGCAAATATAATCCTTTTTATTCTTATATTGTCAGTCTCGACAGTCATACTCGTGTTTGGTGTCAATATAAAAACCGAATCTTATTTTCTATTTCAAGTATACTTTGCGCTATATATGTAATTTTATTTTAGAGAAACGAAACTTACAGACAGTATGAAAGACGAAAGATCATGGTAAGGAAAAAAAACGATTTCTATCATTCGTGACCACATGTGTGGCTCGTTTGTTTCATATAGAACGTGACGTAGCAGTCGATCGGAGCATAAACTTTTTCTAGATTGTAGCTCACTCTATTTTGGCTCATTCTATTCCAAATAGCATGATTGTGAATGGTTTCATCACTTGATAAAAAAATAATGATATACAATTGGAAATGTATTCAGAGGAATAGCTTTATGTAAAAATAATATTTTCGTTACTCGGGGAGGCAAATGCCATTTTCCTCCCCGATTTAGGAAAATGGCTTTTTTCCCTCCCTCGTAATGAAAAATATAGTACGCAAATGGGAGATGATCGGGAATTCGTTTTCCCGAGCGGAGTTTACAAGCCGAGCCGAAGGCGAGGTTTGTAACCGCGAGGTAATAACAAGGTAATAACAAGGTTATTACCTTGTTGTAATAACAAGGTAATAACAAGGTTATTACCTTGTTGCGTAATATACTATTACTTTCGATTTGATGCGTATGATTACATAGAATTATTCAATGCTTCTATAATATTTATTAAAGTAGTTAGTCAGATAATATTATATTAGACAAAGAGAAGTTCTTTCGGGTATGAAAATGAAATATGTATATATATATTTAGAGTTTACATTCGAAAATTATAATATTCATTTCTTTTAAGACTTAATGTAATTGTAATGTAATTAATTCAACAGACTTTTTATTCATTTTTTAAACTGAAAATTGTAGTAACATTATTAAGAAATGTAGGTTGCATATATAATAATTTATATTTAAATTTCAATCTTTTACATGATGTAAAATGCGAAATTTTCAGTAACTAATATTTAGATAAAAGGGACCGCATTTGTTAGTTTTCATTACAATGTCGACTGTCTGCTGCATATACAATACGTTTTATGAAGTAAATTCGGGAAATTTGGATCATTTATAATGTCAAAATTTATGCTTTGGGTTTGGTATGAAATGTTCTATTCTGATATAACTTGTGTAAAGATCGTAATCGTAATATAAAAAATACAGTAAACCGTTTTAACAATTATACCTTAGACTGCTATATTAGAATTTTATTGCAAATTATAACCCCATTTAGCAAGCTTAATAATCGTAAATAAAATTAAAGTTAATTTTACATTATGTAAGAGACTTTCCATGCCAAATCACTCAGTTATGGTATCAAATTGCATTTGAGTTCTCCGACTTGGCTAAAAATTTGTTGACTACTTTATTTCTACATATAAAACAAAAAAATAAATTAAAAAAATTTTTAAGTTTATCTATTTTAGTGATTAAAACGATTACGTTAATTTAACAATTTTTTAGGATTTTAAAGACATGTTGAACTTTTTTCTAGTTTCCATAAATATAAACATTTTAATAGGTTCAAATTTTTTAAATAGATTCATAACTATTTACCAAATGTAACATGAAGGGTCTTACTTGATAATTCATTTTTATTTTGTCATATTTTAACAGAAATTACGATTTTTACATTAAGATAGATAAAAATTTGAAAAAAATGTTCTCAAAAAACGTCGACTTCAAATGAGTTGAAAATTGGCTCATATTTTGTAGAATACTTATATATTCAGCAGAAAAAATCCGGTTTTAAGTTTTTTGGTTAAAGAAAATGCGGCTAATTTAAAGTCACTAATTCTAATTTTTATGTTTATTTACAAATATTAGTTACAAGTATGATATGTATGGTAATTTATACAATATTATAATAATTAAGTGAATTCAATAATATAGAGAATTAAAGTTTTTACATATTAATAGTAATTTTTATAAAGAAAATGAATAATTACGTATGGTAGTAATATAAAAATACCACCAAACTTTAGAATTCATAACTGTTATTTCTAGGTTCACTAATTTCGTAATAAAAGTCTCAGGATGCCTAATGATTATTGATGATTAATCATTCATCCGGAAGAAGGTAATTGCAACTTTGTGAGAAACTAATAGTTAGTTCCATGATTTTCCATATTAATGTCTTCATTTTTATCCTAAAGTGAATAAGATGGGTTTAGCTAATATAGAGCATACGAAGAACATAGCAGTTCAAAACCGGTATGCGATTGGGAAACATTTTCACCAATCAGCTTCCATTCTTAGCATTTGCAAAACTTTCATTCGTAGATTAGATCAAGTTCAGGGTTCTAGTAAGTAGTGCAATGAAAGTGAATTGTTTTGAGAGTGAACTTGCTTTATATAAAAAAAAGACGTAGTTCTTTATTTGAATGAAAGAATAATGTGCTTGGATTCCAGTATAGCTCGTTTTTCTTTTTTTGTATTCTATAAACATGTATATCACACATGGATATCTAATCTGACAAGTGAAAACGACGGAGTCCTTAATCTTCAGGAGACATCGAATTCGATGAACAAGAAACCCAGAAATACAATAGTTCATCTAGATTTACTGGTTATCGCAATGTTGTTATAATATCAGACGATTAAGAGAAACAGGTAATTCTGGAGAATTCATTCGCATTACGAATCATTTGTTCATTAAAAACTTGTCAAACACTTTATTTTCGTTGGGAGAGATGAACGTCGTGACAAAAAACTGTCATATCCCTTTCAAATGATTGATGATAGTCAAACGCCAAGAGTGACACGACTTTTTCTTGCCGAAAAGCCATTTGCTTTTAATTGCGGTAATTATAGTAGCTGTGTGATTAATATTAATTAGCAGGACGCTTCTGTTGATTTTTTTCAATGATAATTAAGAAATGATAATTAAACTGTAATTTGGGTCAGACATATCGATCGATTCTGATAAAGAAGATTAATTAAATACAAAACAGTTCATCGGATAAGAAGCAGCATACGCTTTTCGGCAGTTCATGCAATATCTTAATCGCACTTAATTGGAAACATAATTAGATGATACCAATCGAATAGTCGTGACATTCGTGAAAGGGAATATAGAGGAGAAAATGTCTAAAGATCAAATTCTAATTGAACAAAATATACATTGGAGAATTATTAAGCTTTACATATGCGTATTATTCTGTTTATTCTTGTACTGCAATGGTAAGATGTATTGATACAAATTGAACTGCTAAGCCCAGATCCAATCCAAGGTCAGTATTGACTGATTTTTAATCTCCCATATAATATTTAAAATCTATCAAATGATATGTAAATTATTTAATTATTTTAGTCTCGACTTTATATGGTTAAATGATTTGTGTGATTATTGTTTTGTTAATTACTGTTTTTAATTTTATGGTTAATCAGTTGTCAATAAAATGGTTAATATGGTTAATCAATAAAAAAATCATTTTTTTGGTTAACTAAAAAGTTAAACATTTCATGTAAATTAATATTAATATACTAATCTCGATCTATTTAATATTATTCTTTGTTTTTAATGAATATAGCGTAGTAAAATAATGAATATTTTGATAAACAAAAATGAAAAATGTTTAACGATGATATTGTTTGTGCGTGTATATATGTATATACATTGTAAATGTGCTTCGTGTAATGAATACCTCGGGATTTCCAATTTTCCGCGATAACGGAAATGTTCAATTAGATCATTCGTAAATCAAGTTTGAATGCGAACAGATAGAAGCGTCGGAATAATGTCGGCTAGGCAATAAAATTTGCAACTTGAATCTACGTTTCAAACGTATCTATACTTATTACATGAAGAGATGGATGAAAACAAAGTTAACGACCGTAGTTGCTTAATTATTGCACAGCAATAATGGTTGGTTTGCAGGTGTGACAAAAAACTACTACCAAAGATTATAATTTGTGCGGTTAATTTATCGTTTTGAAAGAGGCAAGTTACGAAATCTATTAACAAGCTTATACGTTATCCACAAATGTTAATGCATTTTGTTTCGCTGAAAAGCGTATGTTTGATTATGTAAAACAACTTAGTGAAAAGAAATGCGAATAATTTTACGAGTAAAATTATGTATAACCAATGGTGTACATGACGTTGAGTGTAAAATAATTACCGAGGTTTATGGCAAAACAAAATAAACAGTATTGAAGGCAAATTCGGGCATCCCGAGTTACGCGAATTATATTAACAGTTGGTTGTGATAATGTATGCGTTTGCAATATTGAAATTTATCGTTACTTTATAATAGGTTCGTTAATTATTCTCAAACTTTATACCAACAAAAAATATTTTGTAATAACAAATTGTCCCTTTACATTACCTATGATATATAATGAAATATCTCAAAAAGTACAGTAAATACGTTTAACAATGCTAATCTATTTGCTAATATATTTTTTCCTGATAAATAAGAAATATTAATATTTTAAATGAGTACAATTTTGTGATTTAACTAATTAAAATATGCTATCTTTGTCGGTTTCAAAATATGTATAAAAAGATCGCATCTACGTTATGAATTTTCTGTTGTGCAATAATCACGCGAAATTAAATATGCGATAGAAAAATACTTTGTCGTATGTCGTACTTTTTACATATATATGTTTTTATTATTGATATACCTAACATAAGGCAATGAAAATGATTTTCCTAAAAACATTTTAGAAACACTGCTTTTCTTTGCTGTAGGAAATGTACCTTGGTTGGTACTTTAAAAAAGTTTGCTTATGTTGAAAAGTGCTAGGAGGTTGCGATAGAAAGTGGTCTACAGGGGATACATAGTCTTGCTGCATTAAGATTCCTGTAAAGATACCTACAGGGCATTTGTGTCTGTAGGATTTCGTAGCGATTTACAAGAATGTATATCGTTTTTATTTGACTAAAACGATTTTTTAAATCTAAATATCGTTATTATTCTTACTTTTTTGTTATAATATATTTTGTTTCATATTTTTTAATCAAAATGAAAAATTATTAAATAATAATAATAATAGATTACATTAAGAATTTATATTTCATATTAGAATTTCTAGTTCAGAAACTTCGATAAAGATATCGCTTTTATTCGAAAGATGCCGCGACAATCTCGTAAAATTCGTAATGTCACATTTAATGTACGTAACAAGGTTAAGAGGTAATATTACATTTTTGTGAGGTACTTTGATTCGTTATACTAATTACTCTGTTGATACTCACATTAAAATTTTTAAGTTGTATTTATACTTCGTTTGAAATCTTAAATATTGGATTATTTTGACATACGAAATTATGCAGTATTATTTTATAATACGGACTATTATTTTTTAAAGAGTATTTCGTGTACACAAATTCTTTATCATTGAATATTACTTCTTAATTTATGTAAATTAAAAGTTAGCACATTTGTATATTATCACAGTACTACTAATTTCTTAATGTTAAGAAATTCAAGAATTCTTTAACATTTAGAAACTATAATAATGACAAATTATAATTTTTTTATTTAACAACTTCTATTTCGTGACAAGGGTTTTATTAGTAGATATACATTTCTCCACTTTCCTCATTCATTATACTTGTATTTTATTAAAACTATTGAATCATTAAAACCTCATTTTATCATATTTTTTATCATACACATCTTTTTTATATTCACATTCTTAAGTTATAATAAAATATGACTGTGGCAATCTGACATTTCGATAAAACAAAAGTATGTGTAATAAAGTGCAAATATGATAAAATGGAACTTTAATAAATTACGAACGTGATAAAATAATAGACTTATAATTTGCCCCTATTATACTCTGAGTCTGTTATAAGTCGCACTTCTCAAAAAATGAAGACTGAGATAATATAAAAGTGTGATAATTTGCAAATCATCTTATATCCCATCTATAATTTATTAATCAATAATAAATACTTTGGCATTTATTGCTACTATAAATCAACTTTGCTTTAACACTAGATCGACCGACCGTATTTCAAGTGTTTTTTAATATAAAATTTGGTAATGGTCAAGATTAAGATTTTTAGTTGAACAATATTTCATTATCAATAAACAAATTAAAACAATACAAAAGACTTATTACATGTTTAGTGTTAAAGGTTTCTTCTGATAAAGCTTCTTTATTTGGTATTATAATTACAGATTGTATAACAAAATGTAATATATTTATTGTAGAAGAAAAATGTAATGAATGGAAAATACAATTATTAGATAAAAATTAGAATGTTTAATTACCGTCCTTTACTTTTTGTTATATAATATTTTATATTTTTTTACTGAGTATATAAATTTAAATCCACAGTTCTTTTCCAGTAAAATATGCTTAATGTTTGAATGAAATGACTTCCAGAAAAAAGATTAGAAAAGTTATAATTTCCTGCTTCGAATCTATTGTCATCAGTTATATCAAGTTTTAGACATTCAAAGATATTAACGATTTGAATACCAAATCCATAGCAAGCAGCCCATATATTCCTTAGAAGCCAATAAAACATGCATTCAAGATCTTCATGTCTTATATTCTATTTGTCTTATCTCTTTCAAAACGATATTCTTGCTCTTCAGAAGTTTGGCATCAACGAAAGAATACGTGATGTGCATTGACGTAATATTTTCAAACTAACACGAACTTGTAAAGAGAAGGGGAACTAAAGGTGTGCACCAATGCTCGAGCCAAGGAAAAGATATAATTTTTTTCCATGAAAATGAAAGTCAGATGATATTACTGCAAAACTCTGCCAACTTTTCCTGGAGTCTTGTTTTTTAGTAGTTGAATTTCGATATGATATTTTTGTGACTTGTGAAACGATTGCGGGAAAATTTACAGCACGAAGTGCCGACTCTGTCTTTTGCCTTCATAAATTATACAAATAAAAAAAAAGCACGAGACGTAGTTAAAGCTGCACATAAAATAAAGCGCATAGTTAAAGCTTGCATTTTACGTATATGTGAAATAACGCTTGCCTCATCTCAACCATTTTTTTTCAAAGCTTATACTTCTCGCAAAGTTTTTCCCGGAAATAAAATTATGAACCATCACTTATATTTTTTTCGATCCACTCTATATTTAAAATAACGCCAATAAATGAAAACATGTCATCATGAAATAATTGAAATAATAAGATTGAATTTTAAAAATAATTAAATGTCATGCAAGTTAAAAATTAAACTAAATAAATAATACAATTACATAAAGTATATTTAAATTTGCTTCAGCAAGAAGCTAAAAAAGTATCAAGACAACAGGATTGTAGTATGTCCATATACGATTTTCTTCGAGAATCCGAAAGCATTGTAAAATAGGAGAAAGGTCTACTGATCTTGAATTACTCGTCATAATTATGGGTACATCAATGAAAAGTGGGGACAACTGGTCAGCATCCGATATTACATCTATAAAAGCAACTCGAGCGATTTAATACAACGACATTTAGTAATTTATTGCGTACCCGTGCGGTCTTTGAACAAAAGCATTTTGAATGAAGTTCCTGGTACGTTAATCGATTTTGCCCGGCCTTATCGCATTACTGCGCTTAATTCATCATATCGTTGTGACTTTGTCTGTCGAGTGACCAAGTGTCGCGTTAATTTTGTGATAAAATGAGTGACTTTGATTTATTAACTAACTAGAAGCAATTAACTTTTCAACGACTAACATTGGTACCTACTTTTCAGATAATCTTGATCGTGACGACTACGGTCGTACGGGGGCATCGACATGCTAGGTATTACGAAACTGAATACAAAATGCCTCAGAGATACCCTCGTTACAGACCATCCTATGTTGAGCACAATCGACATTATCGGGATTCGTTTCGACAATCACCTCAACCGTATTTGGAAGAGCCTCACTATCGAGATCAACCTCCATCCAATCGAGATGAGAAATACTTTAGCGATTTAAGACCATACAGTGATCACAACTTATATTATTCAGAACGACCGCCATCATTTATGAAAAAACCATCTCTTTCGTTTCATGATCACGAACCTTTGACGTCTTATGGAAATCAACAAGAAGTTAATTTTAATTCATACACGTCACATTCATTGAATGATGCCACTCCAAGCTATCCAACCCAAGAGATACATACAGATGCACCACGTCAATCACTTTCTTTCGGTGGACATTCCAATTATATGAAATTTGGTAAATATGAATTTACAACTTTTATTTTTTCTCGTGACGATTTTATAAGTATTTGATTATATTTTATATAGCATTATTCGAGCAATTAGTTAAATAATAAGCTCATTTTAGGATTATATAATTAATATTCTGCATAATTCCTTACTTATTCATTCGCATAATTAGAACATTAAACACAAGATAGCTTAAATTGAAAATCTTTTCATAGAACTTATACCTACTTATATGATTCAGAGTCAGAGATACAATCTAGCTGCAAACTATTACAAACAGTTTTAATCTAATGTGATCAAGAGTAAAATTTTCGCCAAAACCGCAAAATTAAGTTTCAACAGAATTTATCCGAATACTTTTATACAGGGATTACTCGTAATGTAGTCGCAATCAGCAGAAAATTGTGATCATTAACTAAGACAAAAGTATTGGTTTAATTAAACCTACTTCAATTTCTAACAGAGAATCGTTGACGAAGATGTCCAATGAAGATTGTCTACGCAAAGATATATTAAACCTGAAACTATCAGCGTCGGGATAAGCATGTTTAATTGTTCGAAGGATAATATCCATAAAATATTGCCCGTCAAAAATTTCTAATAAAGGATTTATGGAATATCAACTATATTAATTTCTAGAAGTCTTAAAATTAAAACGTCTTTTCCATGCTTGATGTATAACTCCCGAATAATCGGTTTATTTAGATTATTCGAACATTTAATTTGGCAAATGAGTTTATCAAAATGAATCTTAAATACAAATAAGTACACTAAGAAAAATAACTTACAATAAATTACTGCTTAAACAGTAACTTGACCACAGAATTCCCATTAACATGAAAGTTCCTGTTAAAAATAAAAAATTTTCCTTTCATGCACAAAAATTGTTAAAAAAGTCAATAAAAATTTGTGTTCAGAAAGTAAATTTTTCAGTTTTTGACAGAATTTATTCGGTTAATCGGAATTCTGTGGTCGAGTTACTGTTTAAACAGTAATTTATTGTAAGTTATTTTTCTTAGTGTATTGCATCAAACCACTGGAAAAGTAAAATTCGCATTTGGTTAAATGTTAAATATGAAATATACAAAAATTACAAAATTACAAAAAAACACACATGCACACATACATTATTTTAATTTTTCAAGCATTGAGTTTCATTAATAAACTTTATAAATTTATTTATAAGTAATAAAAATGTTATATATACATTTTTTTGCTCATCCATGTTATTAATTAAACAAATTATGAAATTTCGAATAATTATTTAATTGACTTTAATTTCGTATTTTATCAATTTCAGAATACATTTTCTTAATAAGTATTCATCTAATTTAATCAAGTTTGGCAGTATTTTTTCATATAATTTAATTTATTAAAAAAATTAGTAATGAAATAGAAAAACATTATTTAAAAATTAGCATGTTGCGTGCATTATATATCAGCAGTTTATATTAAGATATCATAATATGACATCAAAGTGACATTTTTTATCTGAATTTATTATGGTATATTGAAAGAGTATATTTCTTAAATAAACGTAATTTTGAGAAATTAGACTTCTCTGGTCAAAGTACGAATTTTAGTCATTTACCCCGTAATGGTAGGTAGTTTAATAAGCAATAAGTTATTGTTCATCTAACAGGAAATCATGCACTTGGATTTGCTTCGGTGCCTCTGCAATCGACTGCACCGGATAACAGTGAATCACCATTGCCGTCGCCAACTGCAACAGCAATCATATCCACCACCAGTACTCCAAGCGCGCATGCGAATGACCAAAGTAACACTTCCAAAATTCTACAATTAGCAACAGAAATGGCGCGTCCTATGATAGACTCTAATACAGCGAACAATGACGCTGCAAAGGTGAATGCTTGATTTTTATGATAGCATGAACGACGGAAAGATAAAAGTTTGATATAACATTTATGACTGCTTTTTTACTACTAATTTTCATGAGAGACAGAGTGTAAAGCTTAAGATACATGCACATAGCATCAGGGAGATTACATTTTTTTTCTATACGAAACAAGTAGTAAAAGTCAGACAAGTGAATTTTGTTGCTGCTTTTATTTTTGCTTGTCATAGAAAGGTTTTCGTGCGATCGTTTTTTTTTTACATAAATACCGAGACTTCGAAGTCATGAGTGAGAAGAAAAGTTGTTTCATTGTCTATGTAATACTTGCTGCATGATTGATGTTGACAAGCAATAAATTCAAATGTGTTTGACGTATATGAGCGATGTGGCGTGCACTATGTAAATATTTGTTTCGAGTAATAGAGACGTGATTCTGTTGCAAGCAGAGACAAGTCAATTACCATTTGCGCCTTTAGATATAAACTCAGTGGCAAATTTGGAGTTGATCAATTTCTAGTCGCTCTATGTCAATTTGTCTAATCATTAAGTTAATGGTTGATTTGAGGTTTTCTATCTTTGTGTGAAAATTACATCATTCAAATTCGCTTTTACTTTAACGTAGTTTAAAAGTTTCATGGTAGCTACACACACAGAAATGTTTAATTGAAATACATAATACTGTAATTGAAAGAACTAAATTTTCATTATTTTAACTGAATATTCTATTAATTTCAAAAATTTCTTAGTCATTTTAACTAAACAATTCTCTGAGTGTAAACGAAACGATTTTTCAGTACGACTTTGAAAAATGATAGAAACTTATTTAATTCAAATTGAAGACGTTAAAACATAATCTGCAACTAACATTGAAAAAGCAGGTAGAGAAACATGAAATAAAACTTATTGATTGACCTAAAATAAAAGAAAATTTTAAATATCTTTTTAAATTTTTATGATAAAATCCATAATATTTCAATACATTATTATTTTAATGTTTTTTCATGTATTATTAATTGCAATACTTTTTGTGGAAATGTATTTTAAATCATGAATTTTACTATCTTATAATAAGATTTTGAAAGGTCAAACATTTTCTAAGATTACTTTGTGAAGACTCTATAAGAGGTTGTAGTCTGTGAAAAAAAACTTAAAACGAGAAAAACAGTTTTGTTACATTTTTATCTTTTATTAAGAAAAAAGTACGGCTATCGTGATAGTATCAATTCACGATGTTTAGTTCTTTTTAATGAATGTAATGCAATATTTTCGTGTAACTACTTTGATGTTTTCAAGAAATGTTTTATTTAGTCACTGTTTCTGATTGTTTCTAACGATTGCATTTCTTTTGAAAGTAAGTTAAAACTAAAATTGCACTCAACTACTACATAGTTTAGTACCAATTCTAAAATGTTACTTCAGTTATCAATTTCAGTAATATTAAGGTTATATTAATATAGTAGTATTAGCATATTAATATAATATAAAAATGCAAATGTTTATTTTTACCCATAATATTGCTTAAATAAAAGAATTTTACATAAAACCGGTAAAATAAAAGTCATGCTAATATTAATTGAATTGCATACGGTTTACAGAATAAAGGTGAAACAACAGACAATTCTATGAGCGATAAAACAAGTAAACCATTGATCACAGCTTCAAATATGGCTGCAGAACCGAAACCACCCAGTTCTGGAGTATCCTCAGGAACCCCGACCATGATAATGCCGTCGCCAGAAATGAAAAGAATGCCTTTTGGTATCAGGTAATTGAATATAAAATTTCGATTGAACAACAAGAAAATATACAGATATGTATAAAATATGTTAATTATGTTTGCACTATCTATGTACATAAACTGTTATCCTACTTAACCCTTTAAAATGTGGAGAATGAATCACGACTTCACGAGCAAATGTTACGAAAAACTACTTGGTTATAACTCACATTTTTGAAAAATGTTAAATTCCTTTACTTATAGTAAAGCTTACTGATACTAATTACCTTCATAATTATTGATTCTTCTTGTTATATAATTATTATGTGAGAAATAATTGAAATTTGCGCAACTCATTATTAATTCATTTATTGATATGATTTTTATATTTACGATTTTAACAATAGTTAATGAATGTTTAATTCAATTGTTAGCAAATATTGAGATTAATTGTTTATGTAAAATAATTATTTCATTTTAATTTCTTGAATCTATTCTTTCAAAATTACATCAAATTATTTAATATTATATTAGATCAAAATATTTAATATTAGCTAAATCCCCGGCTTCGCCCGGGCAAAACTCTATAATCCTTTCCCTATGAGTTTATGAGTCCTGATTAAATTTTTAGTTTCACCCAAGATATTCTTATGGACTTTCTATGGATGCCATATGGACTCTCTATGAACTCTTCCCACTTCTATGACCCACCTTCTATGACCTCCCTATGACCCCTTATGAAATCTCCCCTCCCCCCAATTGGAGGAAGCTATGACACAAAAATGTCCTAACACAACTGATAAAAACGTTATGACACAAATTTTCTAACGAAAGTATTTTGATAATTTCAATAAGTGATATAAAGCTTTCTTAACTCTAGTTATTTTCCATCCCTAGGGAGGGAAAGTGCTACTTTTATCCCACTTTTCGAGGAAGAAAAGACCTTTTCGCAGTTTCTATATCTAGGGAGTTTTAAAGAAACTGCATTTTCTGCTCCCTTGTGGCGAAATAGTATATTTTGCACCAAAAAGTTTACAATCCATAGCCGAAGGCGCGATTTGTTTTCCATGGTGCAAAAGATATTTTTCGCCACGAGGGAGCAGAAAATGCAGTTTCTTTAAAACTCCCTAGAGATAGAAACTACATTATCTGTCACCGTGTGACAAAAAATATCGTTTGCACTATGGAAAATAAAAGAAAATTCTCTCCTCATGCGATTATAAACCTCGCCTTCATTTCCCTTGGTGCAAAATATAATATAATACACTAGTAGAAAAATATATCGTCCTCAACTAAGGAGAAATGATTGACAAATAAGCAAACAAACATATTTTGAATTGCATACATTAGTAAGGATTAGATGCTGATTGCAATATTAGAGTTTGTAATTTTATAGTAAACTAGCTGAATCACCGGCATTGCCCAAACGAAAACAGAGTTACATCTTATGACATCCATATGACGTCGCTATGATATCGCTGTGACGTCCCTATAACGTCACCCTTATAACCGATTTTAGAACAAAAATTTGTTCTAATTCTTTTAGAATAAGCTTAAAATATATATCCCATGACACTCAGCGTTGTTGACACTACATACCGACAAAATTTGAGCTAATTTGGTCCAGTAGTTTTTACGTGATGAAGTAACAGAGAAACAAATAAACAGATATAGATTGAAATTTATATATTAGTCGAATTTAATACATTTAATAACAGCCTATGATCACTGTAAATTGACTGGCCATTCTGCTATTATATTTTATAATCTACATATCAAATAATATGCGATATATTGCGTAATTAGCTAATTGTATTAAATCTCAAATAAAACGTGAATTATCATTTTGCCTACTTAGTGATTAAGGTCAAAATTAATGAAATATAATATAATTAAACCAAAATGCATTCTTAAATGACTTTTTAAAATTATAGCTTTCCATTGATGAAAAATCCGTACTTGGGTACATCTGCAGATTTACGTTATAATAATTTTCTGGATGAGTCAAAGGGCTATCAGACCTTTGACTTTCAGCAATCAGCTGCACCGGAAGTGTTGAGCTACATGCTGCCGCCCCAGATAAGCACACCGGTGAAAATTAGCCTGCCGACCCTACCGATTTCGTCTTTGTCAACGTCAGCCTCTTCGCCATTCGCAGCTATTAAATTCGTGCCACACAACATCCCCAAGTTGACGTTCATGAATCATGACACGATTCAACCGCAAACCTCGTTGTCATTAGGTAACAAGATAAACTGTCGTCTATCTTTTTCTCTGTCACTTACTCTTATTTCATCTCTTCGTTGAAAAAAGATGATTTTTGCACAATTTTTTCGTCTACTTTAATCAGACAAACATTTTGACGAAATTAAATGTTTGCAGCTACCGCCTTTCCGGTTAGTGAATTCGGACAAAATGCTGTGCAATTCGGACAAAATGCCTTGCAATTAGGACAAATTGGACAACTGGATGCTCAAAGGCAAGACGTTTTACAGGGTATGGAAACATTAAGCACGAGTTAATCCGACAATTTAATTCTCGCTCAAAATAACCTGCAAGCCATTAGAGTAAATACGTATTACAGGATTGCATCTAGATCTGGACGGTTTTGGTGGAATAGGCGGAATAAATTATGGTGCGCAAGCCAGTAGTTCTATCGCGAAGCCAGCAGTTTTGGGTATCGCAAAAGTAGGTTTAAGTCTTCCGGAAGCATCCCGCTCGATAATTCCTACTTTTACTAAGGTAAGTGCGCAACTTTATTTCTTGTATAATCTAAGAACGTTCCTCTCTTATCCTTGTAAATTAGACAGTTGCAATTAAAGCAAAATTAAATAGCTCTGTTTATTTAATTGTAACAGCATTTAAAATTTATTAATTTCAAACTTTGTTCTGCTTTTCGTCTAATTTATATGTTCATTTTTGATTCTTCTTATATACTTTGTGTAATTTTAAAAATTACGAAAATGCCTTTTTGTAAAACAGTTGAACAAGATAATTCTGAACTTACAAGTTTACATTTAAAGTTACAACTTTCTATCAAATCTTAACGGAATAATTAATCGCTTTGGCTATTAAAGTGATTATTCAATAATGTGAGTTTTTAAATGTATAATATAGATAATTATAATATTGATTTATACCATTGACAATTTTTTTAATTATTTGTAAAATATTTATTTATCATACTATTCAATGGTTTCAATTGCAATATTATCACTGATCAATGTTTGATTACTTTTGGTAATTAATTGGTAATCGATAGTTATAGGAACATTCCTGCTGAACCAATAATTTTTGAATTATAAGTAATTAAAGTTAGTCAGTCACGAAGTTGTATCATCTGGTTCTCGGAGACATCATATGTGCCAGCGAACATGAGCAATAGGTTGAGCATTACTAACATCCGTTCTATTTATCACGAAATTTTGTCACGTTTTTCGATTTATGTGTTTCATTCGTTGATATTTCCATTTTGATTGTCCTGACGACTTATATACTTGACTCTTTATTGGTGTCAACCTCGAACTTATTTTTTTACACTTTCATAATTTGAACACATGATAAAGATTACTTTAATTTGTAAATAACGATCTCATTGACTAATTTGATCATATAAATACAAATGTGAAGCTAATAAAAAGAAAGAAAGAATTGCATGATGAATTGATAATTAATTATTCTATTACACTTTGATATAACGGTGTATATAATATTCATGAATAACTGTTAAAAGTAAAAAGAAGAACTGAGAAAGTGTAAAGAGCGAAAGAGCAATCGATCTACTTCAACAATAACACAGATTTAAAATTGAATTATGAAGTTCATATTACGAGAAGGCGCATTACTAACAGAGTTAGATAATGCCCAACTGCAATAATGGTCATTGACTTGCTGAGAAAATATTCGACGTCGTCCTTTATTCTCTTTACGACGATTCTCCGTTTCGCACTTACATCCTTTTCCATCAAGTCCCGCTGATCTCGCGCCGAGTAATTTTCTCAGCAATTTTCCACAAAAGAAGAATAGTGCGCTTCCGCAAGAGAAGAACCTTTCATTCGCACTCTCGGAACTGCCAGGCACTATTCAATACTAGTTCTTCTTTTCTTTTTTTTCTGTTAATTCTAGATTGGGTTCGGTCAACAACTATGGTAGCATTGATGTTACAAGTGGCTGGCGAATCTTCACACCCTACGAAGGAATAATCACGACTGATGAACAAATGTCCATAAATGTCTTAGATTTATTTCCCGAGTCTACTTTTTCTAGCGGCAAATCGACTACGAAGTCAATCCATTTCAAGCTCTCGAGAATCCAAGGCTCTTGAATATGTGTAAACGCCGATAAAAATCAATACCGATGGTGACAGACAAGCTTCTTAAATATAGTTACGTTATTATGAATGTAGTTATATGGTGCCATGAAGAGCTTCGACAAGACTGTATTTTTGTTAATGAATGTGACTAGATTTAATATATAATGTAAATAAATATTTAACCATAAATGACTCTGAGCAAACTTGTATTTTACTTATTTGCATCTTACCTGTATTTATTATGAAATAATTAACATTTCATAAATTACTCCACCTTTGACATGAAAATCACATTCAATGTCACATTTATGTAATATACATATTTATAAGATCATAATATCTTATGCATAAATTTATTATTTGGAGCAGAGCCATTTCTTTTATTGTGTTTTTATATTAAAATTGCATCCTACTTCTTCAAGTAATATATTTTAATTTACAATTATTATTAATAATTGTATTAAGTTAATTAGAAGAAACTAAATATTATTTTTCTTAATTTTTCAATATATCTTATTCAAGATATCTTGCAAAACACATTTATTAAATTATATTTTATAAATATTTTGCTTATAATTCATTTCCTCGTCATTTGTATTTATACCATTTCCTTATCATTTGTTGACATTTATGCTATTTTGCGAAACTGTCTATTAATATATAATCATATTACATATATTAAAAATAAACATGCACTTGCCTTACCTTCGCAGAATCATTTTCCATAAATTTTGTTTACTCTGATAAATCGGAAATCCTCCAGTTCTGTAAAAAAATGTTGGGGAAAAAAGAAATCGTATTAATAATTATGTTCGTATCAATAATTACACATCCAGGATCTTTATTGGCATAATTTAAATATAATTATATATAAAACATATAAAAATGTACACATTTTATAAATTGAAGTATGTTTTTGAGAATTTTTAAATGAAGTACATTAAAAATATCTTAATTTTGTTTAGTTTCAATATATATTCGCTTGTGTAGGTTCAAAATAATTACATACATTTTATTTTTTTATTATTATTATTTCGAAAAAAATTGTTATTATAAAATGTTATATTAAGTTAAATTGAATAATAAATAATTCTACTTTTTTTTATTCATTATTGATCACAATAAATTAACCTGCGAACGTAGTAAAAACGAGTTTTATTTCAGAATATTGTAAAAATGAAAAAAATCTCTACAGCAACTGCAATGTATTATTCAAATAACAGAAATTCGAAACCATTGACATTTTTTAGATAATAAAATAAAAATCTACATCAAATAACACAATTCAAATCATGTCCAAGTAAATTTACATAATTGTATACAAAGCAATATTTCATCTTTGATTCACGTCATCTATACATCCCTCAATATATCGTAGCAAAGCGAATATTTTGATTTTCACAAAAGTAATTTATTTGAACATAAGAAAGTATCGTGTTTGTCGTATTGCATGACACACCAGTAAGGCTAATCAAATAACTGAAATAAAAGCAAAGAAAATAATAAAAGAGAAAAACTGTTGGCAAGAACATTTTCTGGTTAATACTATATTTTATTCATATTAACAATCTTCTTACAAGTCATTTCATGACACATGTGTGTTTTTGTATGCATTTACAATGTGTATGTGTGCGTATCAATGTGAATGTAAAACTTAAAAATGTGTTCTTTAATGATTTATTTCAAGTTGACAAGTATTTGTTTTTTAAGACTTTATTGTTTTTGTTATCGTTTATCCGATTCAAACTATTTTTGATGTCTGATTTTTAGCAAATTAAACATCGTCGCTTATAATCTATGCCCTGTATAGACCATTGGGAATTATAAGAAATTCATAAGAAACTCAGTACATACATTGCGCATTTGTACAGAATAAATAGTTTCCTCTACTTAATTAATCATTGACGCATAATTTTTTCCTTTTTATTCAGACAAAAATTGTCTAGATCTTATCTCAGTCTCAAGTCGTCGACAATTTTCTGTTATACACACTTATCCGCATAAAATCACATCGATGTATTTACACAAGAAATCATTTTAACTTTCACAATTTCTTTTTTTTTATCTGATCACTATACACGTATATCTTTCTTCGCGATTTTTATTTTATTTCTTTTGTTGTTTCCATTTGCATAGTATTTACAGAAGGAAATGTTTAGGTTAGAAAAATACAGCAATCTTACAACTTGTGTTACTGTTAGAAAATACTTGCAATCACGTAACGTTGGAATACGCTTTTCCAATATTCGTACTACTTATAATTATGGCTTAATGCAAGTACAGTTTTTGGCTACAGTAATTCGTCCGTTAAAGAAGGTAGATCAATATCATATACTAATTTATATTATATGACCTTCGAATTATTTTCTGTTTTTGAAAATTGAAACGACTCAGTCATAATTCATTAAGAAATTACCGCTGCAAAATAATCAGCTTTTATTGAGTGTTTTGTTGAATGTATACTCAGTAGGTATTTATACCTTTAATTTAATATTTCCTACCATCTTATTATGAAAATAAAACTAATTAATTTTAAATGCAAATTATAATTTTCATGATTTTTGTATGATAGCGATGACAACAAAGTAATGATGTTATATTGTTTATTGTTATTAATTATATTAAAAATTAAGCTTTAAATGGATTAACCTTAACTATCTTGTCTTAATGAAAAATTGAAAAATAATATTCTCTGGTACTATAAAGTTTACGATGTCGTAAAATATTTTTAATCTAGCGCGAATGAAAAATTTTATTGTAACAAAATTGAATGAATGAATGAACTTTTTTTATATTCGTGTGAAAATATATATTTTGCTTTTACGTGATAATTTTTTCCGTATAGAATCGTTTAATTAAAAAAATGAACTAGTCTATAGTGTGAAATAAAGTTAACAAGTATTCAATATATTTGAATGAAACATTTCAATGTATATATTGTACAAAATATTACAGCAAATTTGTATTAACTAATACATTACCGAAAAAGCAACGATTTCTTGTATTACTTTATTTTGAAAAAATGTATTTCAACTTAAGATGTGCTCCGGAAATTATTTAAAGGCTTTATTGTATATAATATTGTGGATTTTAGATTTTTCCAAAACTAGCTATATTTTTATTAATATGACTGTAAAATGAATCATTTTTGCTTAATTTTGCGAAAACTAATCTTGTTAAAATAAAAATTCAGGACCTACAACTATTTAAACTGAACCAAATTTGAACGTTTTCATAATATTTTACCAGTGTATTCCACTTCTCAATTATTCATGCAAATGCAATTTATATAATAATTTATAATTACTCATTATTTAACAACATATATTGTCAATATATTTACTTAAAAAATAAATATATAATCAAGATATTGATATACTGACAATGTATTGATAATTTATGTTTTACGCAATATCATTTTATTAGAATATTTATACAATATATAGTCAATATATCAACAATATACAAGTTCTTAATAATACCAGAGGAACATTTTCTTATTAATACTGCAATCATAATTATAAACTATTAAAACAAAAATAAGATAGTTGAACCTGTTATATAATATCTCCTTTAATTTTGTTTCTTTTGACGTAATATGATATGTTTGATATTTTTCGTGATAATATTTTTCACGGACTAATTTAACGTGATTTTTCATAAAAATATTATTTTATTTTTATTTTAATTTTAGATGCAAAACTATAATGCATTTAAACAACAATATTTGTGTATTATATACATAAGAATTTAATTCTTTAATCACTAAATTTATTTTAGCAATGTGTTGAATCGCAAGACAATCAGTAAACAAAATTAAGTAACCTAAGCAATATATATAATCAAATGAAAAAATATAGGATTGTTAAATTATTTGCAGTTATATCAATTTGTTTCATTCACAATTTTAATAAACTGGAGCTATAATATTTGATATCATTTCGTAAATTATTAGACGTAAGGAAATAAAATTACTATGTATCCGAGTAAACTTGTGATGTTAATGTCGTTTTCGTGATAATTGATAGACTTTGATTAAAATTCGCTTAATTTTGATGAATTTTTACTAAATTAATAGTAATTTTTACAAATCTTTGATGAATTTTTACTAAGTCTCATTGTAAATATTATGTGAAACTAAATTTCACGCCTTGATAGTTTAAGTAACATAACAAGCCTTTAAAGACAGTCGGGCTAATAGCCGTGAGGTTAAAGTACGGCGGCTTATTAAGAAACAGCGGCAGGTACCGAGTTCGAAACTCGGTGAGGGATTTTTTTTTATAATGTTAAAATTATAAAAAAACTACTAAGTCAAAAAGTAAAATGTACTAAATGCATTTATCATCACAAGTTTACTCGGATACATAGTAATTTTTAATGAGTTATTTGCTTACGTGTATGATTTCAAAAATTATGCAGATATTAGAAGGCTTCTTTATTGTATTCAAAAACTAATAACTGAATTTTTAAAAAACAAGAAATTTCCTTTTGTTATCTATAAAGAATTATTCAAAAGTATGAAAGCTTTGAATGTGATAAAATTGCAATAATGTATGTATAATGTATGTATGTATCATTTTTTAATTTGATACATACATACATACATACATAGTTATACTTTAACTGAAAATAACATCATTAAATTGAATTCAGTATAAATATGATACTGATCATTTCTAGAATGTAAAGCAGTTCTACCGTCGATACCTTTAACAGATACTTATCGTGGTTTTACTATTGTTTCTTGAAGCGCTAGGATATCATTAATATCACTTTGTTCCGTAGTACAGAAAAAGTTTTGTATAATTTTCTCTTTAAATTTTCAAATTCATACGCACACTATGAGTGCGTTTAAAATTTGGTTTTAACCAACCAAATTAAGTAATAATGCATACACTCTTAGAAAAAAAATCTTTATCAAGAAAACTCATTTTTTAGGTTATTCCATTTTACATAATATTAATCCGGTTCTTACAAATGTATTTTATTTGTATGAAAATGTATTTGCTTTTTTTTAAACCGATTGTATAAAATGGAGTTTCATTTTTAAAAATATTAAAAAATTAAATAAGTTGATTCTTGACTTGTTAGAATTGGATGCAGCCAACTTTTAAATGGATTTTGCTAAGAGTGTACATCCGTAGAATTGTTAAAACATTTCAACTTAATTAAAATAATGACCTTTATTTACAATGCAATATGATACATGTTGACATACAAATCATTTCAAGTACTATAGCTAACAACATATTGTGAATCACAGAGTGTCTAACTAATAATATAAATTATCAGTAAACAATATTATTTATAACATATACAAAATACAATATAAAATGTTTTATTTCTTTTTCCACATTTTTTTGTTTTTTGTTAAGAAATTTTTTCTGCTACTATATACAAATGTACAATTTTGTTTGAATTAATCTTCTAAAATGTAGATGTTTTATAAGAAAGCCAACAGTGAGATAATATGCGTTGATTGTAAATTATTGCGCGCCTCGATGGTCAGATCACTGCCATAGTTATGTATAGTAACGAAGTTTGTTTAATAATCGATTACTTGTCATTGATTGAAAATATTTTGGTAAGCCTTTAAAGGTTTACAATTATTTTCTGAACAAACAATGATATGTTTTTAAATTCGGCTATTAAACGTTGGATGCTCGTCAAACCACGACCAACGTGCTTGCAACTGACAAATTTTATTGCCAAGCTTCGACTATATTAACTGTATTTTAACTGTAATTTACGAATTTGAGAACAGAAATGAAATTCGTTCTATTGAAGTGGATTATATTTGGGTTAATTGACCCAATTATTAAGAATCGAGTATGCATTTTTATGACCCTGCAACCTAAATGTTTGGGTAATAGATGAATGTAACCAATTTTTAGGTAAAACTTTTATTTTGAATTTTGGGTTTTTAAAATAAATACTTCGCTGAATTAATATAAAATATTAATTCCACATATGTAAGGAAAAAGGTGTTGAATTTATGTTTTAATTAATTCTTTTCATTTCATAGGTTAATAAAATAATAGTTTCGATTTTATTCACAATATAACAGAACATTTTTAAAAAGTTTTAATTGAGATTGATAAATCAGATAATAATATTTATTTTTTGATTATTTCACTATGATTAAGCCTCGGGTTAAAAATCCTTTTGGTTGAGAATAAGTGTATTAAAAATAAGTTCCCGTAAGGAAAAAAAAAATTTTGCAATATATCCAAAAATATACGTGAAATACATAAAATATTTTTTTTGTCGAAAAGTTATTTATTTAATATATTTTTGGAAAATATATGTGTTCATGGATGCTTGCATCCCTGTACGTTTGCTACCCGCTTGGCTCCGTTACAACTTGCGCGAGTCTAATCTCCCGTAACGCGTCGATCATCGATCTACTGCAGCTTTGAAGGCCACGTCAAGGCCAGTTGACCAATGGAGTGATGTACTTGTGTTCTTGGTGATCCGTAAACTTGATGCGACTTCTCGTACCGCGTGGAAATTTCTCCGTGACCCGAAGGATGACTATCACGGTTTTAAAAAATTATATTCATTCTTACTTGGTCCAGCTCGTGCTCTCGAAACCCCGTCTGATTCTAACACCGCTTCATGTAAGTCATCAAACTGTAAAACTAATAATACCAAGAAGTCTCCAGTTACCTCTCACGCAACGAATGTCAATAACTCTCGGAAATGTCTTCTATGCGAAACCGATCATAATTTGTATCAATGTCAATGCTTTAAGGAGCTCGATATACGCAAACGATATGATTGCGTGAAAAAACATAAACTGTGCTCGAATTGTCTTGATCATCATAAATGGTCCGACTGCAATAGCCAAAGGTTGTGTTCTTCATGCAATCAGAAACACCATTCTTTGCTACATCGAGACTCAAATCAATCTAATAACGAACAGTTCACCGATTCAAACTCTGTTTCAGGTACAATTAACAATAATTCGCCCTCGTCGAACAATACAAATGTGAATAAAAGTATACCTTCGACAAGCTCAAGTAATGTAAAAAACGTCCCTGCGCACCACGCCACGAATCACGCCATCAATGTTACTCAAGTCTTGCTGGCCACTGCCAATGTTCTTGTACGCAGGCCAGCGGGCAGAGATTGTACGGTACGGGCATTGATCGATCAAGGGTCTACTACTTGGACATTAATCACGCAATCACTGGCACAAATGCTGCGTGCTACTTGAACTCGAGTTCAAACTGAAGTCGTTGGAGTGGGAGGTTCTAACCCGTGTCCTGTACGCCATTCTGTCGCCTTGCAAATGTTGTCACTGAACTTCCTATCCCCGATCCTGTTCACCGTCGCTCTCGTCTTGCCATCGTTTACAACCTACCTGCCTAAAGTTAAGGTCTCTCTCGATAATTGGACCCATCTTCAGGGGCTCGATCTAGCTGACAAAAACCTTTCTGATACTAAACCTATACTTATGGTCATCGGCGCTGATCTATACAGTTAGTTAATCTTCAATGGTCTAGTAAAAGGTCAAGCTCATCAACCAATTGCTCAAAAAACCATATTTGGCTGGATACTATCAGGATGGGCAAGTCAAAAGGCGACCCACTGCCTTAGTCAATCTTCGTGAGCAACTTCTTAAGTTGAGTTATTTCGCTTTACCTCGCTGGATTTGTTTGAGTTCAAATTTGGTGTCCCCGGAGTTGAACGGATTTTCAGATGCATCTAAAACTGCGTATGCAGCCGTTGTTTATCTATGAGTCACGTCTTTCGACGGTGTAGTTCATGTCTCATTATTGAAGTGTAAAACGAAAGTTGCTCCGTTGAAACATTTGACGATACCGCTCCTCGAGTTGCTCGCTGCTAAATTGTTAGTCGAGACCATCAGTTCAATTCTTTCGGCTCTTCCCCAGTTCAATTCGGCACGATGCCACTGTTGGACAGATGTAATGATCGTATTGAATTGGTTGTGGAAGCAACCTAACACCTGTACCACCTTCGTAGGGAACCGGGTCTGTTGCATCCATACTCTTTACCTCATGCTAAATGGCATCCCGTTCGCTCCGCTGAAAATCCCGCTGATCCTGCCTCCCGAGGATCTAGTGCTAATAATTTGATCGACTCAGCTCGGTGGCTACACGGTCCTGATTGGCTTAGGCTACCACCCTCGTCATGGCCCGAGGAAGTTGTCGTACATAATCTAAGTGCAGAGGAACCCGCCGCCGCCTGCTCTGTCGCGCTATGCACTCTTCTACTTAACGATAAGTTGAGCTGATTGAGCACATCAGTTTTGGACTGGCAACGTCTGCTCCGAATCTCCGCTTACCTTTTGAGATGGCGATCGGGGAGTTGCAAAGATAATCCGGCTTCAGTTCGGGTGGCCTCGGCCTCCGAGATCAATGCCGCACGTACACGGAAAATCGAGACTAGATGTGGACACTGTTCAGGACATAGGAATCCAATGTTTAAAAATAAAATGTCACTTAAACATTGGTTAACATTGTCCGTACATTTGTTTCCTATGTGATTTTCCCTGCGCTGGCTATAGCAGAGCCAAACAGTGGCCCTCTGAGTCCAGCGCAGTGGTTTCCATTGTCCGAACATTGGAATCCAATGCGCTGGCAGTGCATGGCAGTGTTCTAACTTCTTTTTAAACGCGCGTAATATTCACACATGATTTGATGTGCGATTGAAAAATTTTAATATAAATTTTAAATAATGATATTAAAAAAAAAATAAATGCAAATTTCTATTATAACATGGCATTTCATACTAATTTTTTAAAACAATAATCTAATTTAAAATAAGTTTAAAATATAATTGCTGATTTAATTAAGAAGTTTATAAAATAGTTATTAATCTGTATTAAAATTACGTTAAACTGTATACTCGAACGTCATATTTATTTTTTATATCAGTAAGATATACAATATTCAAAAATGTAGATTTAGTTAATATACTTAAATCATCAAAGATAATAAAAACTTTAGGCATTAGCTTTTTACAAATTTAATTAAACATTTACAATCAAATTTACAATTAATAGTACAATTATTTGTATATTAATTTCAAGTTTTAGACAAAATAAATGTAAATGGTAATGGCATTTTTTGAGGAAAAAGTATTTGAAATATACTATTTTCAATATTCTAAATATGACATTTAATTAATATATGATCATTTCAAATTTTGTAAAGATAATCAACTTAGCTTTTAAATATCAAAAGCGTAAACTTTATAAAGCGCACGTCAATTCATTTATTTATTTATTTGACAGCTAACCAAATAATTATACAGTGAATTAAGGTTTGAATATGTCGCGTGCATTTATGAAAGTTAGAACACTGCCATGCACTGCCAGCGCATTGGATTCCAATGTTCGGACAATGGAAACCACTGCGCTGGACTCAGAGGGCCACTGTTTGGTTCTGCTATAGCCAGCGCAGGGAA